>JANAVB010029285.1:2500-107745 GCA_029216955.1 Iris pallida | reverse complement strand
ATGCGGCTAAAATCCAGAAAGCTTCATGCGGCCCAAAAGCAAAGGGGGATCTTTGCAGTTCGAAATCAGCCTAAGCAGCTGGCCATAATTACTCTGACAGCTCTGACAGAGATAATGGCTCTGACATAAAGACAAGACGTGACATGCTCCTAAAAATGAGAAAATCATCATAATATCCGACACAGTGCACAGTTCCAAAGAAGACTCTATATGCAGATCACCTATGAGACACCCTTTATGCGGCTCAGTCATGAGACAACTCTCATACGGCTCGAGCATGGATCATCTTTCATGCGGCTCGGTTATGAGACGTCCTTCAAGCAGCTCGGTTATGAGACGTCCTTCATGCGGCTCGGTCATGAGACGTCCTTCATGTGGCTCCGTCATGAGACACTATTTATGCGGTTCAGTTATAAGACGTCCTTTATGCGGCTCGATTATGAGACATCCTTTATGCGGCTCAGTCATGAGACGTCCTTCATGCGGCTCGATCATGAGACACTCTTTATGCGGCTTGGCTATGGGACAATCCTTCATGCGGTTCAGCCAGGATACATCCTTCATGCGGCTCGGCTATGGGACAGTCCTTCATACGGCTCAGCCAGGATACATCATTCATGCGGCTCGCCATAGAGTAGCAGTTGAGTCGCGTGGCAGAAATTGACCAAGTCTTAACAGTTCGGATTTAGTACAACAAACAGATCATGATCAATCTTAACCAATCCCCAGCTGCCCACTTCTCAGACACAGTTACAAGAATGTGGCCCAAAATTATCCACGTGGCTGTACACCCCCATTACCCATGAATTCTAATAATAGCAAGGTGCTATTCCTTGTACACACACACAGAGACACACAGAGAAATATATACCCAGGCAGAGAGAGAGCATTTCTTCGCCGGAGCCGAGGTTGCGTTCGATCGTCCAGAAGTAAGGCAGAGTTGATAGCACTTTCCCGAGCGTCTACCGTCACCCCCAGAATCAAACTAAACAATTCTACTTAGATTTCTTTTCCTAGGGTTTGTTCTAAGTTCTCTTTTGTATAAGAGAGTTTGTAATTGTGAGTCAAAGTTCAGTCCTCCTATAAAACTGTTCTGTTCTACGACAATCAATGGCAAACACGATGGCGACTCTGCTGGGGACTAACTTCTCCTGCTGAGAAGTTGGTGACGCAATTGGACGCAGCCAAACTCGGCTCCACAACAGATGCTGGTTGTTCGCTTCGACCAGCACGCATTTAAAGAGATGCTCTCCTAGGGGAGCGCTAGCCCGATCCAGAAGCAAGCCGGCCCAAAGAAGGACCATAGGGAGTGGAGGCCCAAAACCGTTGCCCCTCCCCAAGCACTAGAAGAAGTGTTCTGTGCAGCCCAAGACGGCGAAGGAGACTCACATGTGGCCCCACATCAGGCCGTAGAGGACCCTGTTATCCCAAGTCCGACAAAGGAAAATACTATGATGTTGGACTTGCAGGAGAAATAGGAACTCTATGCGATCCAGGAAGAAGCCACATAAGGGTGCCAGCCACATGAAGAAGGCTCATGCGGCCACCAATCGCAGCCGTATGCAGAAGGCTCATACGGCCACCAATCTCAGCCGCATGCAGAATACCTATGCAGCCACCAACCCTAGTCGCAGGGAGATGACCTATGCGGCATCCAATCCCAGCCGCAGGCCATCTGCCCTATGCGGCTCGGGTTCAGTCTTCGACCGCCTCTCATACGGTCCTGACATCAGGAGCTCCAACGAAAATGTGCCAGATTCTATGCGGCATAGCCTGGACCCTTCTTACTATGCGCTCTCGGGTGCTAGAGTGAAGAAGTCTAGGACAGTACAGGCTCATCGAGCTCAGTCATCTATCCCAATCTCTGACCATCAAAGAGTCCCGCTAACTGTTATGCGGGTCTCTGACGGAAAGTTGTACAAAACCGCCCGTGATCCTCCCCTGGCGGCAAATGGACAGGGTGGTTCCCAAGAGTCTCCCAACAATAATCGAGGGCAAGTGCTTTTACTAGCCCCACATCAGGGAGCAAACATGATACCAATGCACTCGTGTGCTCGAGATTCCGGGCCCACAAAATGAGTGTAAAGGTTGATCGAGATGTACTTGTGTGATGTGATTCTTCACAAGTGCAAGGAAAGAAAAGAAACCTTGGGGTGCAAAGAGTCCTTTCATGGACATCACTGCACTCAAGTCATTGTAACTGCTGTGCAACAAGACAACAGTACAAGAGGACTGGTAGTCCGTCTTCCAACGACTACAGCAGCCAGGACCGGTCCTACAACAAAGCTCGGGAGACGAGGCGCTTTATTTTGCCTCTTGTAATTCTGCCCGGAAGGTCCCTACCGGCAAGGAAGGAAAGAAAATAAATACCTCCAGCCCGACAATCTCAACCAGCACGGCCATGAAACTCTCATCTAAGCGGTTGTCCACAGCCGTCATAGGAGGAGTTTATCAAGGTACCCGCTCTAAGACAAATCTTCAACACTTGGAGATTCGTCATCTACATCCCTGGGGGTAGTTGAAGCTGGGGGGTAGCACTCCTCGGAACATCCATAACAATTCGGTATTCTAAGAAGAAGAACCAGGGGAAACAATCCCCCCAATAGATGCAGCAGGTTCTGACGTCGCTGAAGACGTCCACAAGTGCCAAGACAAGGCAACCTCCTATGCAGGGGTGGCACTTCCTTCGAGTCTGAACCAGAGGAGAATATTTCTACCTACCCCGACGACTTCTCTATGCCAGGGTATGATTCGGAGGGTACGTCTTCTACGGTTCCCTCCACTTCTCCTCATATGAGAATGACATTTATGACTGAGAATGATTAAGACGGTCCCAGTAATCGGTAGCGCCTCGACACTCTCGAGGCCATACTTCATACCTTGGTTAAGTTAGTGGACGAGATCAAGGCAGCCCTACCGGCTCTACAAGGAAGGACACATAGCCAAACAAGATTGGGTCCCGCCTTCAATGCGGACTCAAACACAACTATGCCGCCCCGGGCACAATCAACCGGAATGTCGGCTCCCACTGCTACAAAAGAGGCTAGGGAGGCAAAAAGAGGTCCAGGAGCTCGTGCATTGTTTATGCCCGAGAAACCTCTCAAGACCTCAGGATACGACAGCCGTATCCCCCTGCATGGAGAGATGTCCCCTTCCCTCAACGATACAAACCATTCAATATCAATCCATATGACGGGAAGACCTCTGCGAGCCGGTATATGACCTACTTCGAGCTCACAACAGACCATATGTCGTATGACGACGCCATCCTCACGCGATTGTTCATCGGGGCATTGGAGGGGGTCGCATTCGATTGGTACCGTAACCTGTCGGATAACTGCATCCATTCCTTTGCCGGCTTCAAACTATATTCTTGGAAAGGTTCTACGAGGTGGGACAAGATGTGACGATGTCAAACCTCATGGACGTTGTTCAAGAAGAAAAAAACTGACAAGGAATTACATCGAGCGGTTTTGCCAAACCGCGATGAAATTACCCTTTGGTAACCCAGACTCTTCTTTAATTGAGATTAGCTAAAAGAAGCTGCTCCCTACAATCAGCCTCTGGATGGGCGAAGATCAATTTAAAGACTGGAAGGCCTTCATCATCAGCGCCACTAGCGCAGAAGCAAAATTGAAGAAGGCCCGCCAACTGGGGCTGCATATCTCGGATAGAGAGAATAAGGGCAAACTCCCTAATACCAACAATAATAACGACAAGTTCCTCAAAAAAATTATGTCTAAATGATCTTCCAACTATCTCTCAGATTGTGAGTTATGTACCCTCTGGTACCACTGAACTTACACTCTGACCTCAAATCTCCCAGATTATTGAGTTATATACCCTCAGGTACCACTGAACTTACTCTCTGACTGCTCCATCTAATCTTCTAGTCATAACTAGAAACCTCCACATTAAATGCTTTTCTCCTCCAGAGTCTGCCTCAAAATCTCTTACCCGCACCACCAGTGCGCAGAAGGGTGATAGATCCACAAAACTTATCCTAATCTATTACCCGCACCACCAGTGCGCAAAATGGTAATAAGTTCATAAAAATTATCCTAATCTATTACTCGCACCACCGGTGTACCAATGAGTAGTAGATCTACAAAATATCATTCGAATCTATTTGCTCGCATTTTTATATGCACAAAAGGGCAATAGGTCAACAAAATTTTCCAACGGGAAAAACAACCATGTCCATATTACCTCTGAGTTGTTTTCCCGTCCATCACAAACAAATCACCCAATACATAGAACTTCCACGTTGATAACACCTCTGAGTTGTTCTGTGTATCCCCATTTGGCCTACTCCTACCATGTCCTCACTATCTCTGTGTAGAAAGGCTTTGTTTTGACCCATATTTACTATGTCCTCATCACCTCTGAGTAAATATGTTGGTTTTCTCTCCACTTTTATCAGTACTCCGCATCGCCGGTACATAAAAATGGTAATAAGTCCATAAAAATTATACTAATCTATTACTCGCACCACCGGTGTACCAATGAGTAGTAGATCCACAAAATATCATTCGAATCTATTACTCGTACTACCAGTACACAAAAAGGGTAATAGGTCCACAAAATTCCCCAACGGGAAAAACAACCACGTCTATATTACCTCTGAGTTGTTTTTCGTCCATCACAAACAAACATCCAATACATAGAACTTCTACGTTGATAGCACCTCAGTTGTTCTGTGTATCCTCATTAGGCCCACTCCTACCACGTCCTCATTACCTCTGAGTAGGAAGGCTCTACTTTAGACCCATATTTACCACGTTCTCATTACCTCTGAGTAAATATGTTGGTTTTCCCTAAACTTATTATCCGTACTCACACCGCCAGTACACAAAAAGGATAATAGGTCCACAAATGTCTACTATTGACCACAAATGCTATATTAGGTCCTCTAGTACATGTACCCTTTTTTCACAATCATATGCTTCTGGAACCCAGTTGTTCCGTGGCATTCATTACCCTTACGTAGAACTTCTACGTCCATATTACCTCTGAGTTGTTCTATGTATCCTTAACTGAGTCCACTCCCACCACGTCCTCATTACCATCAACCCCATATTTACCATGTTCTCACCACCTCTGAGTAAATATGATGGTTCCCTCTCTCAACTTATTATCCGTACCTAAAACTAAGGTACGCCAAGGATGATAAGTCCACACAAAATCTCCAGCGGAAGTACCCAAACCTATCAAGTCCATGAAACCTCTGATAGGATTGCCACACCAAAACAACTCTACTTTCCATGCTTCTTATTCAAAGTATTCCAAATTTGCAATTTGAAAACTTTGAAGGGGGTCTTGTAGAAGCATGAAAAATATTACTTTTAGTCCCACATCGGAAAGGAGAAGAAGAAAGGGCTCACTACATTCTATAAATAGATCCCCCTTTCCTCCTTTGAAAAGTGCACCAACTTTCCTTCCCTCCTTCTAACTTGGACTCTTCCTACTACGCACCTTCGGGTGCTAAGTCGAAGAAGTCTAGGATGGCGTGGGCTAGTCGAGCTCAGTCAGCTGTCCCAACCACTGACCATCAGAGAGTCCCGCTAACTGTTAAGCGGGCCTCTGATGGAAAGTTGTATAGGACCGCCCGTGTCCAGCCCCCCACGGTGAACGGACAGAGTGGTTCTCTAACTTGGACTCTTCCTACTACGTACCCTCGGGTGCTAGAGCAAAGAAGTCTAGGACAGCGTGGGTCGTCGAGGTCAGTCAGCTGTCCCAACCTCTGACCATTAGAGAGCCCCGCTAACTGTTAAGCGGACCTTTGATGGAAGTTATACAGAACCCCGTGTCCAGCCCCCGGCGGCAAACGGACAGGGTGGTTCCCAAGAGTCTCCCAAAGATCGAGGGTAAGTGCTTTTACTGGCCCCATATTAGGGAGCAAACATGATACCTACGCATTCGTGTGCTCGGGATTCCCGGGCCATAAAGCGAGTGCAAAGCTTGATCGAGATGTCCTTGACTTGCGAGATGCGATCCTTCACAAGCGCAAGGAAAAAGGGGATTCTCTATGCGGCTCGAAATCAACATGGAGTCTCATGCGGCTCAAAACCCAGAAAGCTCCACGAGGCCCATGAAGATTTTTTATGCGGCTCAAAAAATCTAAAGAAGCTTCATGCGGCTCAAAAACCTAGAAAGCTTCATGCGGCTCAAAACCCAGAAAGCTTCATACGGCCCAAAAGCAAAGGGGAGCCTTATACGGTTCGAAATCAGCCTAAGCAGCTGGCCATAATTACTTTGATAGCTTTAACAGAGATGATGGCTCTGACATAAAGACAAGACGTGACATGGTCCTAAAAAGACAAAAAAATCATCATGATATCCGGCACAGTGTACAGTTCTAAAGAAGACTCTCCATGCAACCCTTTATGCGGCTCAGTCATGAGGCAACTCATGCGACTCGAGCATGAATCATCTCTCATGCGGCTCGGTTATAAGACGTCCTTCATGCGGCTCGGTTATGAACGTCCTTCTTGTGGCTCGGTCATGAGACGTCCTTCATGCGGCTCAGTCATGAGACACTTTTATGTGGCTCGGTTATAAGATATCTTTCATGCGGCTCGATTATTAGACATCCTTCATGCGGCTCGGTCATGAGACGTCCTTCATGCGGCTCGATCATGAGACACTCTTTATGCGGCTCGGCTATGGGATAGTCCTTCATACGGCTCAGCCAGGATATATCCTTCATGCGGCTCAGCTATGGGACAGTCCTTCATGCGGCTCAGCCAGGATGCATCATTCATGCGGCTTGCCACAGAGTAGCAGTTGAGACGCGTGGCAGAAATTGACCAAGTCTTAACAGTTTGAATTTAGTGCAACAAACAGATCATGATCAATCGTAACCAATCCCCAGCTGCCCACTTCTCGAGGCACAGTTACAAGAATGTGGCCCAAAATTAGCCACGTGGCTGTACACCCCCATTACACGTGAATTCCTATAAATAGCAAGGTGCTATTCCCTTGTACACACACAGAGATACAGAGAAATAATAAACCCAGGCAGAGAGAGAGCATTTTTTTGTCGGAGCCGAGGTTGTGTTCGATCGTCCAAGAGTAAGACAGAGTTGATAGCACTTTTTCGAGCCTCTACCGTCACCCCCAGAAATAAAACTAAACAATTGTACTTAGATTGCTTTTCCTAGGTTTTGTTCCTAAGCTCTCTTTTGTACAAGCGAGTTTGTAATTGTGAGTCAAAGTTCAGTCCTCCTATAAAACTGTTGTGTTCTACGACAATCAATGGCAAATAGGTAGTACCCAAAAACTGAAATACCTCTCGGATTTGGGCAACACCGGGGATATTATAGTAGAGAAAGACCAACTGGAGCCGTCTAAAGGCAACTTTGAGTGGGAGCGGCCAGACAAAGACGATATACCATCTTGAACCGGAAGTACATAGAAAAATAGATATACATGCAGATCTTATGGCCAATATTGGACAAAAACCAGTAGCCAGGCTAAAACAAGCGATAAAGCTGGCTTCGCCAACCCGAGTAACTATTTTGGCACCTTGCCTGATATAGAAGGAGAGGTCAACATGCACCCTACCGCCGATCCAGTCGAACAATACAAGGACAAAGGTTACAAGGAGACCGAACCGCCTAACTACTCCATTAAAAAATCTAACAAAAGAGTGCTGAAGAGGTTATGCCCATGATCACTCGATCAGTCACAAAACTTACCAACTCCCCTTCCCCAATACCTCAATGCTTAACATCCTATCTTGGAATATCTGATGCCTTGCGAACAAACCCACCATGAGAAGATTAAAAAGTCTCAAGAGAATCCATAGAATTGACATTGTGGTGACATCGAACCCATAATACCTAATAAGAAACTCAAGTCTATCCACATACAGTTTGGCTTTCCCTTCACTATTGTTGGCTGCCATGACATCTGGATCCTTTTCGGGGTAAACGTCAAGCACGACATCATTGCAGAATCTAAGTAAGCGTTCTCTTGCTGGGTGGAACACCCTATGCTCCAGTACCAGTCATTCTTGTCAGCAGTCCATGGAAGCTACGATGTCACCGATCGTAAACTGCTTTGGGAATCTCTGATTGACATCTACCATAATTTCAACAATATCCCTTGGCTCTGTGTTGGAGACTTCAATGCTGTCACTAACAGGAAGGAGAGCTCGGAAGGTCGGCCACCTTCCACCTCTGCGATGTATGACTTTGCTAACTTTATTTTCAACGCCCACTGTCCCCTCTTCAGTTTTATGGTAGTGCTTTCACATAGTATAACATGCAGAATGGAGCCCATCGTCAATACTTTCGTCTTGATCGTGCTTTTATTAACTCACAATAGATAGATCTCTAGCTCAGCTCCAGACTCACGCACCTCAATACTACTGAATTGGATCACTCGCGCTCCTCATTGAGGTCAGCAGAAACTCTAATCAGCCTAAAAAAAGTTTTTGTTTCCTCACTTTTTTGACCCATCACATGTTGTTCAGGGACACCGTATTGGCTTCCAAGAGAGGCCATAAAGATCTCAATCCTCTGGAACATGTAGCTGCTAAACTGAAAGCAACGAGGAAAGCGCTCACATAATAGAGTAAGAAGCTTACAGCGACACCTTCCAGGCTATTCGCACTGCCGAAGACGACATTTCTCGTGTAGTTTCTGTTTGCAAGAGATGGCTCTCCTTCTGCTCGTGCTTCCCTCAACTCACTAGAGCACTGTTGAAGTTTCGCCTTAAGGCCGAAGAGGAATTTTGGAAACAGAAAGCCAGGCTAACCTGGGACATCGAGGGCAACAAGAACACGAACTACTTCCACTTTTGAGTCAAGGGGCACAGACAATAACTCTACCTTTACCAGATCACAAACAAGAACGAACGCACTTTCAAAGACCAATAAGATATCCAAACGGCTACTTTTTCTTTTTATTCTCAGCTGTTTACCAAAGATGTCATCCTTAAGGATGAGGCTTTCCTAGTGGCTGATCGAAGACACAGACAACACCGAGCTACAGGTCCTGTCCTATGAACTAGAGGTGAAAGATGTTATTTAGTCGTTGAACGAGCATAGCGCCATCGGATTGGATGGTTTTACTAGCATCTTTTTTAGATCATGTTGGGACATCATCAAGATGAACGTTCACGAGGCGACGATTGCCTTCTTCGAAGGAGCCAGGTGCCCCAAATCGATATCTAGTGCCAACTTGATTTTGATACCCAAGAAGGATAACCCAAAGACATTCAAAATTTTGCCCTCTGAATATGTACACCTTTACTAACAAGATCATTTCTAAGATTATTGCTAGTCGTATGATTGGGTTACTCCCTAAAATTATCTATAAAGAGCAAAGTGGCTTCTGTCACGACCCGCACCCAGTGTAGGGGCACGAGAAGTGGGTACATCCAACCTATGCCGCAGTGTCGACGGTAGAACGCTGTTCTAGGTCACTATCTAATCAACAAGTCACGCAATTATATAATGTACCTGTCACAATCTCAACTCCGAATGGAGGACAAGTATAAGATACGATAATATCCAATCACAATCTAAGCATGATAAGATAACACAGGAGTCTAACAACTATATGAAACTCAAACAACAACAACTTAATAAACTACCAAAATAACAACATCTCAACAATCTCAAAACACCACTTATTACAAAACAAGTCCTAAAAGAGAAACTAAACCATATACTAGTAATCTACTCCAAGCTCTACTGGTCCTCTAGGCTAGCTGTGAATCTCCAAGTTACCTGTAATATTTTCAATGTCCAATCAGGACAGGAACGAGCATAATACATCTCACGCAGTTCATATCATGACGGGAAATGTAAGCATGCTATAGAGTATACATGAAATGCTGAAGAATATACATGAAGTAAAAGAGATGACTGTAAGAAAATATCTCTACAACTTAAAAAACAATCAGTGGCAAGTGATATAGAGTACAAGATAGACATGTGAACGGCTTAAATTTGCACATGATTATACAAAGAGTTTGCACATGATTACACTACTTTAGAATTGTTCACACGACCATTTATACTCCCCCGTAGCCCAATCAATACACAAAGATCCAGACAAGTTATATTATTGCACATGAAGTATACATGGGGGCTTGTGAACATGAGAGTACATGAATCACAAGAGTGCACATAAATGATGAAAGCACATGAATACATGATGTAGGTGAAAAGCACATGACATGACGTATCCCGATGCTCCCGAAGGGGATAACATCTCATAAAAAGTTCCATATAGTACCAATCCGTGTTAATAACGTGACAGCATCAAGTAAAGTAATCTAGAGCAAGAATATAAATCCTAATAATTAGGAAACGATCAGAGAATGTACTCGCCTGATATCCTGAACAGCTGATATAAAAGATGGCCAACTGAAGTCACAGAGTCCTAGTTAGAGCAACATAGGTTATAAAGAGTTCAATTTATATGGTAATTGAAATTATAATGCAATCTACATGAGTCTAAGTCAATCTAGGTCAAAGTCAACTCTTGGTCAACTCTTGTCAATAATCTAGTCAAACTAGGGCAACTAGAATAATGTGGTCAAACAAGCTAGGGTATGGTTAACAATGGTCAAACTAGTCTAGGTTAGTCAATCCTAGGTCTAAACAAGTCTTGGCCTAAACAATCAAGTATACTAGTACCATTGCTATCTAACACATAGCCTAAATCAAGGCACATAGCTAAACTACATGGCTAACAAGGCACACAAACTTAGTTATATAATATACATTACATATATATCACATATATCCTTTCCCATATAGTACTACCCTAACACATACATAGAGATATCATATATCAATTGTATATACATATCCTCACTATGAACCATAACCTATATCTATATGCTCTCATAATATATATAGATACTATATAACCCAAAATAATATACCTATCTATATAACCCTTCCACAATCTAACATCACCTACTCAACTCAAACTTAGATACTAACCCACTAACACTAGGATACCATATCAACCTTGGTCATATTGGCATAAAAAAATTAATGCCTCGGTGATAAGGTAAACTAATCATTTACCTTGAAGGTAAAGGTAATTCATATTTACCTTAAGATACTAACTTGGTATCATGAGATACCAGGATACCTCTCAAATATCTAATTAACTAACTATCTAATATACTAACATAATATCTTAACTAATATCTAACATATAACCTATAGAGACTAACTTGCTAACATACTAATATCTAAAACTAACATATCAATATCTAACATACTAGATATCTAACATCAAACTATCTAACAACATATCAAATATCTAACAAAATACTAACCTGTACTATCAAACTAACACTTATACTAACATATATAACTTACACTAACATATAACAAACTCTAATATATCTAACCCTCTACTAACCAACATCTAACAAACATAGTAACATATATAACTTACACTAATATATAACAACTCTAACATATCTAACCCTCTACTAACCAACATCTAACAAACATACTAACATATATTACCAAAATAATAATATATATATGTACTATATACATACTCGACAACCTATGATACACATTCACTTAATATTCATACTACATAGGCTCATAGGTTACACAAAATGCCTATATCGTATAGTCACTCTTCTACTTAAAATAAATATTATACCATTTGGGCCTTCACTAAATTCTAGGATTAAATTATGTTGTATTCCTTTGTATTAGCTTTTTGAAACTTCATACGGATCGCATTTTTGTGTCCGGAAGCTTTCGAAATCGTGAAAACACCAAAACGCATTTGTCTTTCATACAGCTGACACTCAAATAGTTCTACAGGAAGTTCTAAAATGCATTTGACCTATTAATATATATATTTGGAAATCTAACTTTGATACGGTTTTTTTTAAAAAAATGGGAGATTAATCGGAGTTCTAAGCTAAAAATTATAATATTTATAAGTTGCTATGGCTACTAAAAATGCGGATGAATATTATGACGAATTTGGGTTGTTTGGACAAAAGAAACACATCTCACTCTCCACACCACTCAAGACACACATCAAACCACACTTCCCTCTCCTTTAACACAAGCACACTACTAACAACATATCCACGCACATCTAAATATATGAAATATATCTAACTTACCTATTATATATATACAAAACAGTCCATTATATAAAGAGACAATAAAATAACAAGTTGAGGCTAAAAATATGATATATAGACTAAACCACTTAGATCTAACCATGGGTATCTCATTCTAACCATCCTAACTAACATCAATCCATCCTATAACATGTCTAAAACTGAAATTAAAACATAATTAAACCTATTAGACATTAAACCAAATACATGAGGTGTCCTAATTTGAGATCTAATAAGCAGGACATAAGACACAATTCAAACTTGCTCTAGAGAGCTCCAAATGGCCATAACTTGAATCTAAAGGGGGTACATGCATGGGGGTGGATCCTATGGATTCAAAACTAACTAATTTGCATAGGAAATTAATTTAGAGCGTTGGTTTTACCTATTGGGAGTGGGATCCCAATGATACTCTCAAGGACACGACTCTGATACGAAGATCCTTCCAAAATGGACACTCCTTCTTGCACTTTGATCCAAATCTTTGCTAACACCCTCCCTTGATAGTATGAGAAGGTTAGACGGAAGTTTTGGTGGAGGAATGAAGAGATTTGGAGATCAAATCAAAGAGAAAAGCTCTCTAATTTGGGGAAGAACACTTTATGAAGGAGAGGCAAGATGGAATAAATGAAAGGAAAGGAGGCTAACCTACCTATAGTGGCTGCCATTAAACCGTATTTGGGATTTGGGGGAAAGCCCAATACGGCCTCAACTAGTCCTCTTGGTTAATTTTAAGTTAGGTTCAAGTTTGGGATTAAAAGGGTTAAATTTAAGCCTCTAACTTAACCAATCTAACAAGTAGGATTAGTCTAAACTTACTAACTTAATTAGTGGGGTTTGTGGGCCATGACTAACTAATCTTGGGGTCCCGTCTAGAGTCTAAGCTACCCGGGTCACTAACACAAGTAAGAACGAAACGAAACTCAAACCCGACTAAACAAATCCCGTAAAATTAATATTAAAATTTAAAAATTCCTAAAATATTAAAATATAAAAAATAACCAAAATCACACTGCACCAATTTAAATATTATTAAAGTAATCTAAAATTCACTAATTAATCAAAATCCTAAATGATTCAAAAGTCACAAAATGACCAAAATACCATTTCTAAAAAGTGGTAATTAGCTAATCTGATCACATGGGTTAGGCCTCCATGGTCACGATTAGTCTCTAGGCTAAGCAGCTCTAAGGTTACACTAGCCAAAGAACAAAATCATAAAACACTAATTTAATAATATTAAAATAATCAAATTCACCAATAAATCAATAACATGATTTAAATCTATTATTAAATAATCAATTTTACAAAAGTTCAAAATTACCCTTATTTTAGAAAAGTGGTGGTTACAAATCTACCCTCCTTAGAGAAATTTTGTCCACGAAATTAAGATGGTCCTACTCCTTCTAGAGTCTCGTCCCCAACAATCATGGTCTTAGAAGCTCATCAAAATCATACAATTCGAAAGAATAACATACAGGGTCATGGCAGGCAATATCAGTCTGAGGTCTCATCTAGCTATACTAGCCATACTATAGCACAAGGCAATCACAAGGTATCAAAACATACAGGCAAGGGGTGTAACAAAATATCATAAAAGACATGCTAACTAGGTCGAAAACTCACCTCAAATTAAGTCTGGTGACTAAAACTCCCTCCTAGAAGCAGGGCCTAAATTCCCAAGGCATTTTTCATAAATCATGCTCTTGTTAAAACTCTTATTCCTTCTTTCTGATCTTACTCTCCCTTATCCACTTAATCATCCTAAAAATTTAAATTCCTACACCTTGTCCTAACTTGGATCCAAAATCTCTAGAACAAAGTCTATGAAATCCTCGAACTTGTTCAAATCACTGTCCTCGAATTTATTCGAAGCTAATACTACTATGTCATGCAGGAACTTATTCTTTATTATAAAATCGACCTTCGTATTTTCTTCACATACACCTTCAAATATTATTCTTCTTACATTTTAAAACCTCTACAAAATCTTTAAATTTTCCCATAGCCCAAAATCCTTGTGTTCACTCTGTCCTCTTACCAACATCTTATTCAATTTTGCATCATCATTGCTTTATAGTTACATCCTCTTCTCCATTTCTAAATTTCATTTCTAAATTTAGCTTCACAATCTTAAGTGAAAAATCTCGAGAATCAATAACCTAAAATTATTAAAGTCCACAAAATAAACCGACCTCGAATATCCTTATTGTTTCTAAAGTACATCTACAAAATATCATTGTTCGAACCATCAATATATCCTACTATCCTTCTGGTGAGCCGGAGGGGTCACTACGTCCTGAGCATACTAACATCCTATATGAAACTGATAGTCAAAATCAACAGAGATTTAACTATAAATGGTTACTAGTCTAATGTCAACTAGACTACCATACCTAAGAATAAGTTCTAATACAAGCTATCAAACCATTATACTATGGAAGAGTTATAACTAATAAAGTTCTACAAAGAACTAGACTAGTTATCTGAAGTTATCCCTACTCCTAAGTTAATTTGTGATGGAAAACATTATATTTTTTGAAAAAGATTCAAACAAAAGCAAAGATGATATGTTCAAAACCTTCCCAAGATACAGTCTGATAATCATATTCTGTCCAAATCATCGTACTCCTTCTAGGTTAAACCCCAAGCAATCAAGGTCGAGAAAATTCTATCTAAAGCATGTAAAACATGAATCCTATTGGTCGCGATATCATAGTCTCGAACAGGTCACTATACTAGCTATTACAGCACAAAACATCCTGACAAGTACTAATGGAATCACATAACAAGATGGAAAAAAAAGACAGGAATGACAGACCTGCTAACTCGTCACTCATAGCGTCGGTCTCCACAACCGTCAGTACAAAAGCCCTGCCCCTCTGGGTATATCCCTTTGATGGTGCGGGACATGGTGCTACGCTACAGGGGGCCTAACTCCCTCTATCTAATCCATGATACTCAAGTGACATCCACACTAATATTCTACTCCATCATACTAGGGTACCATCTACGTGGTATTTATTTTGTAATCTGATAATCATACCTGTCTATCCAGAACCATATTACCGGAATCCTCGTTATGCCAGTAAGTACAACAGCGATAATCGAGTCCGTAACTAAGGTACATACCTCTAGAATCACGGTATTTAAAATTTTTGCATTATCGCTAGCTTGGCTGAAAAACTTTAAATTCCCACACCCGAGAAATACATCCAAAATCAGACTCTTTCTCATCGCCAAACAAGCTAATATGGCTGTAGAAGACTCTATATTCCATGAGGTACCTAGCCCATAATGTTATCTTAGTGGAAAATCAAGTCAATAATGAATACCAAGAATCAAATTCAACGATGAACAAGGAAGTAGACAAACTGTTGGAATCTAATTTCGAGATAGTTTATAATGAGATTCTTATGGGTCATCCCAGGAATCTTCTCAAGTAGTCCTAACTGTGATTGAGTAACCTCTCTGCAAAAGCCTATTTCTTAGTTCTTATCGCAGTCCCGCAGTAGTACAACTAATCATTGCACTACCACGATATCGTACTAATACGACTCTCGACCTGCATAGGCCACCACTAAAATATGTCACGACCCGCACCCAGTAGGCATGAGAAGTGGGTACGTCCAACCTATGCTGTAGTGTCAGCGGTAGAACGCTGTTCTAGGTCACTATCTAATCAACAACTCACGCAATTATATAATATACATGTCACAATCTCAACTCTGAATAGAGGACAAGTATAAGATACGATAATACCCAATCACAATCTAAGCACGATAAGATAACACAGGAGTCTAACAACTATATGAAACTCAAACAACGACAACTTAAACAAAACTTCCAAAATAACAACATCTCAACAATCTCAAAATACCACTTATTACAAAACAAGTTCAAAAAGAGAAACTAAACCATAAACTAGTAATCTACTCCAAGCTCTATAGGTTCTCTAGGCTAGCTGTGAATCTCCAGGTTATATATAGGTACTATATCATACATATACTCGACAACCTGTGATACCTACATTCACTTAATATCCATACTACATAGGCTCATAGGTTATACAAAATGCCTGTGTCGTATAGTCACTCTTATACTTAAAATACTGTACCAATTGGGCCTTTACTAAATTCTAGGATTAAAGTATGTTGTAGCCATTCGTATTAGCTTTTTGAAACTTCAAACGAATTGTATTTTGGTGTCCGGAAGCTTCCGAAATCGCGAAAACACCGAAACACATTCGTCTTTCGTGCAGCTGACACTCAATAGTTCTACAGAAGGTTCTATAATGCATTTGACCTATTAATATATATATTTGGGAATCTAACTTCTATACGGTTCTTTTAAAAAAATGGAAGATTAATTGGAGTTCTAAGCTAAAAGTTATGATATTTCTAAGTTGCTATGGCTACTAAAAACGTGGATGAATATTATAACGAATTTGGGTTGTTTTGATAAAAGAAAATACATCTCACTCTCCACACCACTCAAGACATACATCAAACCACACTCTCCTTTCCTCTAACACAAGCACACCACTAACAACATATCCACACACATCAAAATATATGAAATATATCTAACTTACCTATTATACATATACCATTATATAAAGAGACACGAAAATGACATATTGAGGCTAAAAATATGACATGTAGACTAAACCACTTAGATCTAACCATGGGTATCCAAATGAAACTCATTCTAACCATCCTAACGAACATCAATCCATCCTCTAACATGTCTAAAACAAAGATTAAAACACAATTAAACCTATTAGACATTAAATCAAACACATGAGGTGTCCTAATTTGAGATCTAATAAGTAGGACACAAGACACAATTCAAACATGCCCTAGAGAGCTCCAAATGGCTGTCAACTTGAATCTAAAGGGCATACATGTATGGAGGTGGATCCTATGGATTCAAAACTAACTAATATGTATAGAAAATCAATTTAGAGTGTTGGTTTTACCTATTGGGAGTGGGATCCCAATGATACTCTCAAGGACCCGGCTCTGATTGGAAGATCCTTCCAAAATGGATACACCTCCTTGCACTTTGATCGAAATCTTTGCTAGCACCCTCCCTTGATAGTATGTGGGTTGGATGGAAGTTTTGGTGGAGGAACGAAGAGATTTTGAGATCAAATCAAAGAGGGAAGCACTCTAATTTGGGAAAGAACACTGTGAAGGAAAAGAGGCAAGATGGAATGAAATGAAAGGAAGGGAGGCTAACCAACCTATAGTAGCTCCCATTAAACCCTATTTAGGCCTTGGGGGAAAGCCTAATATGGCCTCAACTAGTCCACTTGGTTTAAAATTAAGTTAGGTTCAAGTTTGGGATCAAAAGGGTTAAATTTAAGCCTCTAACTTAACCAATCTAACAAGTGGGATTAGTCTAAACTTACTAACTTATTTAGTCAGGTTTGTGGGCCATTACTAACTAATCTTGGGGTCCCGTCTAGAGTCTAAGCTACCCGGGTCACTAACACAAGTCGGAATGAAATGAAATTCAAACCCGACTAAACAAATCCCGTAAAATCAATATTAAAATATAAAAATTCCCAAAATATTAAAATATAAAAAATAACCAAAATCACAATGTATTAATTTAAATATTATTAAAATAATCTAAAATTCACCATTTAATCAAAATCCTAAATAATTCAAAAGTCACAAAATGACCAAAATACTCTTAGCTTAAAAAGTGGTAATTAGCTAATCTAATCACATGGGTTAGGACTCCATGGTCATGGTTAGTCTCTAGGCTACGCAGCTTTAAGGTTACACTAGCCAAAGAACAAAATCACAAAACACTAATTTAATGATATTAAAGTAATCAACATTTACTAATAAATCAATAACATGATTTAAACCTATTATTAAATAATTAATTTTACAAAAGTTCAAAATTACCCTTATTTTAGAAAAGTGGTGGTTACAGCTTCGTTCGCGGCCGTATTATCCTAGACAACATTCATCTGGCTTAAGAGATGATCAGCTGTATGAAATTCCCGTCCTGGGGAGGTAACATTGCTATCAAGTTGGACATGGAGACGACGTATGATAGGCTCGATTGGTAATTCATGATCTGGGGGTTCAGGGCATTCGAATTCTCAGAGACTTGGATCGACATAGTTTGGAGATCGATCAGCAACTTATGGTTATCTACCATCATTAATGGACAAACGGAAGGTTTCTTCAAATCGAGTCATGGTGTTAGACAAGGCACTCCACCATCTTCATCATCGCCACGGAAGTGCTGAGCAAAAATTTTAAGCTTATGGCCAGATCCTCCCGTGTCTAACACTTCCACACCGCTAGCAGCTGCCCAATTATCACCAACCTAGCCTACGGCGACGACATTCTTATTTTCTTCTCTGGCGATGCTAGGTCCGTCGAGGTGGTCAACAACACGCTGAAGAGATACACCAGATGCCTCGGTCAGCATATCAACCCCAATAAGAGTGTCATTTATGCCCTTCACTCCGCTGACAGAAACCACTATACCATGCTCACTAACATCACATCCTTCTCTGTTGCTTACCCCTTCTTCTATTTAGGGTTCCCGCTGGTGTACGACAGATCGAATTCGGGCTGTTCTATGACCTAGTGGGCAAAATCAAAAAAAAGATTGAGGGATGACACAATGCTATCTTATCGTCTGGAGGCAAGATGATTTTGATCAAGCACATGCTATCCTCCTTCTGGTTCATATCCTGGCTGCTTGCTTCCCTCAAAGAAAGTCCTTACCTCTATAGAAAATCTCTTTGCCAACTTCTTTTGGGGTCATAGCAACGACAAGGATAAACATCATTGGGCCAGCTGGAACTCTATGGCTAGACCCACGTCCGAAGGTGGCCTCGGATTTTGTAGGTTGGCACACATTGTTGATGCCTGTTCGATGAAGATATGGCGGAAGCTCCGAGTGAATCACTCTATTTAGGCTCGATTCATGAAGGCCAGATATTTTAAACATTCTCATCCTACCGTCGCCTCCCAATACAGTAGATCCTATGCTTCTCGGCATCGCATCATGAACAGCCAGCGGCTTGCCGAACCATTGATCCGACTTCGGTTGGGCTCGGGAGTATAGTCTCTTTTTTGGAACGGTGACTCGAGGATGACCTCCTTCACCTCTCCCGGGCACCCCATCCTCCAGCATTATCAGCGACCTGTGGGATTACAATGGGGCATGGAACTGGAGGAGGGTACGTTCGTGTCTAGGCGAGGAGGCGGCCGCTGACCTAGCTACATCCAGTATGGGGTTGGGACAGACCCGGACTCTCTTAGGTGGCCCCTGACGACCAACGGGTCCTTCTCACTGGCTACGGTACGATGAGTGGCTCGCGGGACCAGCACGCCTTTCCCCATCGTCGCTTCTTTCTGGCAGTTATACATCTCCAAGAAGTAGTCCATTTTTTTAGAGGGCGATTCTCATGAAACTTCCTACCGACGATGCCCTCACAACCATTGGCTATAGCCTAGCATCAGCGTGCCATTATTGCGCGGAGTGCTAACCCAAAACAGCGGAACACATTATATCGTCGGTCGAGTTGGCTTCTGAGGTATGGCTCAGGTTCTCTACTTCTTGCCTTCTAGACCTAGCTGAAGGGGCCTTCAACGATCTTCTAGCCACCTGAGGAAAAGCCTCTCATGGCTACCAGATCATAGCAGCTGCCATCAAGTGGGTCATTTGGAAAAACTGAAACAAATTCAGATACGAAGAGCATCAGTACAACCCCACTCAACTGATTCTCGAGATCAACAGACAAATCCACAAGGTTAGCAGACATTGCAAGCACATCAAGAAGAGCTTCTGGAACTCCCTAAATAGCTGAGTTTGTTATTTTATTTGAGGTAATAGGCCTCCGAGCGGGCGATAGCTTCTCCGCTTCTTCTATTATTCGTTTTTGAGCTTCCTTGTAATGGCTACAGTATTTTGCATATTTTATATGAATATATACCATAGTTTCTTTAATATATATATATATATATATATATATATATATATATATATATATAAGAAGTACGAACTTTATTGATGTATCTGTAACACCCAGTTTTTCAGATGAGGGTAATTTTAAAATTTTGTAATTTTAATTATTAATTATTGATATTGGATTCACATTATGATTTTTAGTGATTTTTAATAATTTTTAAACTATTTAAGAATTGGTTTAAGTCATGACTTGTGATTTTGATGTGCTGCTAGTGAAACCTGAGAGACTGCATGGCCTAGAGCCTAACCATGTCATTATGATGACTTAATTATTATTTTTAGCCTAGGGGTAATTTGGTCATTTTGACTTATTTGAATTATTTGGTGATTTAATGAATTGGTGAATTCTAGTTTGACTTTGACTTGTTGAGACCTAGTGGACTAGCCTAGAACCTAACCCTAGCTATGGTGACCCTAGTCTAACTTGAGTTAACCTATTTTATTCATTAGAGAATAGTTTTAGAATGAGGGGTTTTGGTTTAGTGCATTAATTCATGGTTTATGGTTTCATGAAATGACTTATGGCTAAATGATTTATTTGATCATGACTTGGCCCCTGGCCCATAACTAGAAGCCCTAACCCTAACCAAACCCTAAATGACCAGCCATAGGGATCCCCACCCTATATAAATACTTATTCTCTAGGGCTTGCCTCTTCTTTCATTCATTTCAACATTGGAAAAGAAAAGGTATTGCCCCCCTTCCAAAAATCCCCATAAATCCATTTTAATTCCTTTTTAATCCTAGTCTTTTGCAATAGGTTCTAATTTCTATATATTTTATAATTCTGGAGGTTAATCTCAGCTTTGGGCTCATTTGGAGCATTTGGCCATCAAGAGGAACACCCTCCATTTGGAGCTTTTCCATACAATTTGCACCTATAGGTAAAACTCCTCAAATTGATTTAAATTGTTGTTTTCTTTGCATTTAAGGCTAAATCTAGGAGTCCCCTAGCTGTCCCTAGAAATTGGGCACAATTCGTGTCAGTTTCGTGTCCGTATCGGACACGTATCCATTTGATAGGCTAGGTGTTCGATAGAATGCCCCTTAGGAATTTATTTTCGATTTTTGAAAATGTAATTACATGGATTGGTAGATCTTAGTATGTACATTAAATTTTGTGAAGGGTGTTAGGTATTTCTGTGTCGTTTCGTGTCTGTTTTTCATGTTGGACACGCTGTGCACACACGTACACTGTGTCCTGCTACTCGGGCACAATAACTCCCTGTGTAGGACACGTGGATACGCCATTTTTGGTGAGGACGATGGGGCATAGACTGACATCATCCTTCCAAAAGATGGGGCCCTATGGTTCAGTGTGCGAGGAGAAATCCTCCTCGCACTGGCCGTACTGGCCGCGCGCGCGCGATGTGCACGCGTAGGATTTGGCCACTGACACGGCCCTATAAGTCAGACACGACACGACCCCGACTCAATACAGGACCCTAAACACCTATCACTACCCTAGGCGAACAAGTACACGTGACCACGAGACTCTAGGACACTCGTGTCGTGTCCTGTACGTGTTTGAACGCGTGCACGAGGCCTGGCTGTACGTATTGTTCTGAAATTGCATTTAATGTTTTGGACACGTTCGTGTCCACTTGCAGGGACACGAACACCTCGTATGACACATACACATGAGGCACATTCATTACCAACCAATATTTTGGATTATTGTGATGATTTGGCTTTCGAATCGCATTTTCCCCATTGGACTGATACGTGTTTCAGTTTTGAGAATTTTGAGAAGTTTAATTCCCTATTTAAACTATTTTTTCCTATTTTATTTTCATGTTAATCCCTCACACACATATATTAGTTGCTGCTAGGGTGTTTGCATATGAGTTTAGGTTTCGATTGATTTGGTTGGATTTTCAAAATGAACAGAGGACTGATACACAGTCCATTGTTTCAGATTTCTAAAATTAGGGTGTACTTTTTAACTGATTTGAAATGTTTAAATTCCCAAATAGTTTTCCAACATATGTATTAGTTACTGAATTATAGGATTATAGTTTGTGTTTGAGAAATTGGGTTTTGTTTTGGTTTTGGGCATTGATGTACTGACCATGTGTCCACTGTTTTGTAGTTCACTGTCAATGCAAATTCCTGGGATACTCTTCCCTGTCATGCCACACTCTGACACTTGCTGGACACACATCATTGACACTACAACACCTTCCTGTTAACACATTATTTCCTAAGAATTTTACCAGGCTAAGACGTTGGGTCCTATGGGTGGGAATTGATATTGGTTGAATGTTAGATGATATATCTAAACTGAAATTGAAGTTTAGCTTAGAGAGTTGGGAGTATAGCTGTTGATTCGAAATTTGTATTTCTTTTGGTTTCATATATGGTTTCGAATTTAGTTTAGATTATGTGTTAATTGCTTGGATATCACACTAATTTTTCCCATACCCTTCACTACACCAAATGGACTGAGATGCAAAACTGGGAACAATGCCATTGCCATGATTCCTTCACTGACTTTAACCCATGCATATGCCCTCTCAGTAAATTGTACTTCTCAGTCCTATTTTCCTCTTGTACAGACTTGAGTCCAGAGCACAGCTCCTTTATGTGTTTTGGTTCAGTCCACACCTCCTTGTAGTCTCAAGTATGGACTATTGGTATCAAATGTTTGGTAGCAGTCCTTGACACTTGAATACCTGTTTGTACTATCCATATTACCCTTTCCAAGTACATAGTTCAGTCCCTGTTCAAGAGAATGCACAGATGGATACTTTATATCCTTCACAAATTTTAGAGTCCTTATTCTACATGTTCAGACCCCCCCTCCCCCCTATCAACCAATCCTCTACCTTAATGTTCTGTCCTAGGTTGCCATGCCACCATGTTAACTCACACACACTTTGCACTACCTAAACCCTCACATGTACCATTTGCACACATTGTAATCCTGAGGTTGGACACTCTTGACACCCTGTTACAAACCCTCACACATATGGTTTTCCCAGTCACATGTCCATTCACCCACACATGACAAACACATGACCCTAACCACACACACCCTCACATGTAGACACACACACATGAAATGTAATGATTCATTTTGTTTCCCTAAAATGCCTAAAACCTATTACACACACATGGCTCTCACACTTGGTCACAAATCACCTATTGTGGTATCACACATACACACAAACACATATACCCCCTCTCTATCTTACTATATGTATATATAAATATATTATCTAAATGTTGATATAATAATGTAGTCTCTATATATATATGTGTGTATGATAACTATATTAACTTAGTATTATATACAATATATGTGAATATGGCCTATAGCCTATATGCATGGCACATTGCACTTGGGTGTATCCCTATGTGATTAGCCTAGGCATATATCCTATGACTCATAAATCTGTGTTTCTGGCTTGAATGCCAGTGTAGGAGTGTGGTTGGCTTGTATAGCCTAGAAATTGAGTGTGCTTGCTAGAATAGGCTGGGTAGGCCTAGTGAGACTTGACTAGACTAGTATTGACCTAGTTTGACTATTGTAGTTGACTTGGGTCGATCCAGAGTTGACCAAGTTTGACTTGGACCTAGTTTGACCTAGACAGTTGACCAGGTTGACTTAGAGTTGACTTTGACCTAGATTGGCCTAGAAATCATGTAGATTACATCGTAGATTTTATTTACCTTATTTTAAACACATTATAACCTGTACTGCTCTATTTAGGACATTGTGACTCCGGTGCAGACATCTGATATTATACTACTCTTTTCAGAGTAGCAGGCGAGTACATTCTCTGATAGTTCTCTCATTTACTTGTCAATTACTGTATTTCAGTTCTAGTTGTATGTGATTCTCTGTTACAACACGTGTGGTATTTCTGGATTCATGTATACGACACACTTTTATTTTCTAGCCTCTATTACTGGTATCATCTCTATTACTGGAATCACCTACTGGAATCATTTTACTGGAATCATTTACTGGAATCATTTACTGGTATCATTATATTTTGGCTGGACTCATCTTGAATCATTGTGTCAGAATTCTGGATTCACTTGCTGGGAGGGGAAATACTAGAGTGAGACATGTAGACATACCCCAATCTGGAATCTCCCTACTGGAATCTATTGGAAGCATAGCCATCTCTCGCCTGATCAGTAAGGGATGTGCCTGATTACCCACATCCGTTTACATGTCGAACTCGGTATTTTAAAACACACTGCTAGAGTATAGGCTGGACTCACCCTGGAATCGTTGATCACTATAACTAGAATCGTCCCTTACTGGATTCATCTTGTATTAGATTCATCCCGTACTGGATTTACATAGGTTTTACACTGGTTACATTTTCTGTCTGGACTTTATATCATATTACCCTGGTTCAGCTAGTTCTATTTTTACAGTCTTCATTGCTATGATTCTTCTCTTGTTTAGTATTTACTTTCCTTGTACTTTATCTCTCTTTCTTACCATCACCCGAATATAAACTGCCATTTTCATCGATATAACTGTCTATAACTGCTGTATAGTTCTCTGTCATTAACTTGGGTTTTTTAGATGAGATGTGCTCGTTCCTGTCCTGACTGGACCTGTTGCAAATTTTACTGATGACTGCCCTGAGGACACATGCCCTATATATTAAAGTGGAGATGGTTTAGCTACCTTTGGTCCCGACACTCAGGAGTGATCGGGAGTTTAGCTAGTTTGTCTTGTTTTAGTTTCATGTTTAGAACTGGAGTTGTATATAGAGATTTGAGACTTGAGATGTATTTTAGATTTTGAGTTTGTTGTTATTATCAGTAGTTTTGTTGTCTTCAATTTCTTAGTTATACTTCTGTGATATCTTATCGTTCTTAGACTATGATTGAGATTCTTATATCTATACTTGTCCTCCGTTCGGAGTTGAGATTTGACAAGTACATTATATAATTGCGTGAGTTGTTGATTAGATAGTAACCTAGGACAGCGTTCTACCGCCGACACTGCAGCGTAGGCTGGGCGCTGTTACGTACTCGTACCCTCACAGTGGATGCGGGTTGTGACACATTTTTAGTGGTGGCCCATGCAAGTCGAGAGTCGCATTAGTGCGATATCGTGGTAGTACGGCGACTTAGTTGTACTGCTGCGAGCCTGCGATAGGATTGAGAGATAGGCTTTACCGGAGAGGCACTCAATCACAGTTAGGACTACTTGAGAAGATTCCTGGGATGACCCTTGAGAATCTCATTATAAACTATCTCGAAATTTGATTCTGACAGTATCTGTCTATCTTCCTTGTTCATCGTTGAATTTGATTCTTGGTATTCATTATTGACTTGATTTTCTACCAAGATAACATTATGGGCTAGGTTGCCTCGGTCATGGAATCTAGAGTCTTCTACAGCCATATCAGCTGGTTGGGCGATGAGATAGACTCTGATTTTGGTTATATTTCTCGGGTGTGGGAATTTAAGATTTTCGCAGCCAAGCTAGCGGCAATGCAAAAATTTTAAATACCATGATTCTAGATGTATGTACATTAGTCGTGGACTCTATGGATTATCGCAACCATACTTACTTGTGTGACAAGGATTCTGGTGACATGGTTCTGGATAGACGGGTATGATTATTAGATTGCAGGATAGATACCATATAGATGGTGCCCTAGAGAATTTGAGTGGAATATCAGGGTGGATATTATTTGAGTGTCATGGATTAGATAGAGGGAGATAGGCCACCTGTAGTGCGGCACCGTGCCCCGTACCAACAGAGGGATACACCCCAGAGGGACAGGGCTTCTGTGCTGATAGTTGAGTAGACCGACGCTACGGGTGACGGGTTAGCAGGTCTGTCTTCATGTTCTTCTTTCCATCTTGTTATGTGATTCCATTAGTACTTGCCAGGATATTGCTTGTGATTGCCTAGATAGCGTAGCTACCCTGTTCGAGACCGTGAAATCATGACCAGTAGGATTGTGTTGCTTCGACTTTGATTTGCTGGGGGTTTGACCTAGTGGGGATGCGATCATTTTAATTTCGAAGACAAATTTTTTTTAAGGTGGGTAGGATTGTAATACCCATTTTTCCAGATGAGGGTAATTTTGAAATTTTGTAATTTTAATTATTAATTATTGATATTGGATTCATATTATGATTTTTAGTGATTTTTAATAATTTTTAAACTATTTAAGAATTGGTTTAAGTCATGACTTGTGATTTTGATGTGCTGCTAGTGAAACCTGAGAGACTGCTTGGCCTAGAGCCTAACCATGTCATTATGATGACTTAATTATTATTTTTAGCCTAGGGGTAATTTGGTCATTTTGAATTATTTGAATTATTTGGTGATTTAATGAATTGGTGAATTCTAGTTTGACTTTGACTTGTTGAGACCTAGTGGACTAGACAAGAACCTAACCCTAGCTATGGTGACCCTAGTCTAACTTGAGTTAACCTATTTTAGTCATTAAAGAATAGTTTTAGAATGAGGGGTTTTGGTTTAGTGCATTAATTTATGGTTTATGGTTTCATGAAATGACTTATGGCTAAATGATTTATTTGATCATGACTTGGCCCATGGCCCATAACTAGAAGCCCTAACCCTAACCAAACCCTAAATGACCAGCCATAGGGATCCCCACCCTATATAAACACTTATTCTCTAGGGCTTGCCTCTTCTTTCATTCATTTCAACATTGGAAAAGAAAAGGTATTGTCCCCCTTCCAAAAATCCCCATAAATCCATTTTAATTCCTTTTTAATCCTAGTCTTTTGCAATAGGTTCTAATTTTTTTATATTTTATAATTCTGGAGGTTAATCTCAGCTTTGGGCTCATTTTGGAGCATTTGGCCATCAAGAGGAACACCCCCCATTTGGAGCTTTTCCATGTAATTTGCACCTATAGGTAAAACTCCTCAAATTGATTTAAATTGCTGTTTTCTTTGCATTTAGGGCTAGATCCAGGAGTCCCCTAGCTGTCCCTGGAATTTGGGCACAATTCGTGTCAGTTTCGTGTCCGTATCGGACACGTATCCATTTGATAGGCTAGGTGTTCGATAGAATGCCCCTTAGGAATTTATTTTCGATTTTTGAAAATGTAATTACATGGATTGGTAGATCTTAGCATGTACATTAAATTTTGTGAAGGGTGTTAGGTATTTCTGTGTCGTTTCGTGTCTGTTTTTCGTGTTGGACACGCTGTGCACACACGTACACTGTGTCCTGCTACTCGGGCACAATAACTCCCTGTGTAGGACACGTGGACACGCCATTTTTGGTGAGGATGATGGGGCATAGACTGACATCATCCTTCCAAAAGATGGGGCCCTATGGTTCAGTGTGCGAGGAGAAATCCTTCTCGCACTGGCCGCACTGGCCGTGCGCGCGTGCTGTGCACGCGTGCTGTGCACGCGTGGGATTTGGCCACTGACACGGCCCTATAAGTCAGACACGACATGACCCTGACTCAATATAGGACCCTAGACACCTAGCTCTACCCTTGGCGAACCAGTACACGTGACCACGAGACTCTAGGACACTCGTGTCGTGTCCTGTACGTGTTTGAACGCGTGCACGAGGCCTGGCTGTGCGTATTGTTCGAAAATTGCATTTAATGTTTTGGACACGTTCGTATCCACTTGCAGGGACACGAACACCTCGTATGACACATACACATGAGGCACATTCATTACCAACCAATATTTTGGATTATTGTGATGATTTGGCTTTCGAATCGCATTTTCCCCATTGGACTGATACGTGGTTCAGTTTTGAGAATTTTAAGAAGTTTAATTCCCTGTTTAAACTATTTTTTCCTATTTTATTTTCATGTTAATCCCTCACACACATGTATTAGTTGCTGCTAGGGTGTTTTCATATGAGTTTGGATTTCGATTGATTTGGTTGGATTTTCAAAATGAAGAGAGGACTGATACACAGTCCATTGTTTCAGATTTCTGAAATTAGGGTATACTTTTTAACTGATTTGAAATGTTTAAATTGCCAAATAGTTTTCCAACATATGTATTAGTTACTGAATTATAGGATTATAGTTTGTGTTTGAGAAATTGGGTTTTGTTTTGGTTTTGGGCATTGATGTACTGACCATGTGTCCACTGTTTTGTAGTTCACTGTCAATGCAAATTCCAGGGA
The DNA here is from genome assembly GCA_029216955.1 of Iris pallida. Classification (NCBI taxonomy): domain Eukaryota; kingdom Viridiplantae; phylum Streptophyta; class Magnoliopsida; order Asparagales; family Iridaceae; genus Iris; species Iris pallida. Next base: position 79,484 of record JANAVB010029285.1, on the reverse strand, counting down.
TACTCTTCCCTGTCATGCCACACTCTGACACTTGCTGGACACACATCATTGACACTACAACACCTCCCTGTTAACACATTATTTCCTGAGAATTTTACCAGGCTGAGACGTTGGGTCCTCTGGGTAGAAATTGATATTGGTTGAATGTTAGATGATATATCTAAACTGAAATTGAAGTTAAGCTTAGAGAGTTGGGAGTATAGCTGTTGATTCGAAATTTATATTTCTTTTGGTTTCATATTTGGTTTCGAATTTAGTTTAGATTATGTGTTAATTGCTTGGATATCACACTGACTTTTCCCACACCCTTCACTACACCAAATGGACTGAGATGCAAAACTGGGAACAATGCCATTGCCTTGATTCCTTCACTGACTTTAACCCATGCATATGCCCTCTCAGTAAATTGCACTGCTCAGTCCTATTTTCCTCCTGTCCAGACTTGAGTCCAGAGCACAGCTCCTTTATGTGTTTTGGTTCAGTCCACACCTCCTTGTAGTCTCAAGTATGGACTATTGGTATCAAATGTTTGGTAGCAATCCTTGACACTTGAATATCTCATTGTACTATCCATATTGCCCTTTCTAAGTGCATAGTTAAGTCCCTGTTCAAGAGAATGCACAGGTTATGGATATTTTATATCCTTCACAAATTTTAGAGTCCTTATTCTACATGTTCAGACACCCCTATCAACCAATCCTCTACCTTAATATTTTGTCCTAGGTTGCCATGCCACCATGTTAACTCACACACACTTTGCACTACCTAAACCCTCACATGTACCATTTGCACACATTGCAATCCTGAGGTTGGACACTCTTGACACCCTGTTACAAACCCTCACACACATGGTTTTCCCTGTCACATGTCCATTCACCCACACATGACAAACACATGACCCTAACCACACACACCCTCACATGTAGACACACACACATGCTATATAATGATTCATTTTGTTTCCCTAAAATGCCTAAAACCTATTACACACACATGGCTCTCACACTTGGTCACAAATCTCCCATTGTGGTATCACACATACACACAAACACATGTACCCCCTCTCTATCTCACTATATGTATATATAAATATATTATCTAAATGTTGATATAATAATGTAGCCTATATATATATATGTGTATGATAACTATATTAACTTATTATTATATACAATATGTGTGAATATGGCCTATAGCCTATATGCATGGCACATTGCACTTGGGTGTATCCCTATGTGATTAGCCTAGGCATATAGCCTATGACTCATAAACCTGTGTTTCTGGCTTGAATGCCAGTGTAGGAGTGTGGTTGGCTTGAATAGCCTAGAAATTGAGTGTGCTTGCTAGAATAGGCTGGGTAGGCCTAGTGAGACTTGACTAGACTAGTATTGACCTAGTTTGACTATTGTAGTAGACTTGGGTCGATCCAGAGTTGACCAAGTTTGACTTGGACCTAGTTTGACCTAGACAGTTGACCAGGTTGACTTAGAGTTGACTTTGACCTAGATTGGCCTAGAAATCATGTAGATTGCATCGTAGATTTCATTTACCTTATTTTAAACACATTATAACCTGTACTGCTCTATTTAGGACATTGTGACTCCGGTGCAGACATCTGATATTATACTACTCTTTTCAGAGTAGCAGGCGAGTACATTCTCTGATAGTCTCTTATTTACTTGTCAATTACTGTACTTCAGTTCTAGTTAGTTGTATGCGATTCTCTGTTACAACACGTGTGGATATTTCTAGATTCATGTATACGACACACTTTTATTTCTGGCCTATATTACAGGTATCATCTCTATTACTGGAATCACCTACTGGAATAATTTTACTGGAATCATTTACTGGAATCATTTACTGGTATCATTATATTTTGGCTAGACTCATCTTGAATCATAGTGTCAGAATTCTGGATTCACTTGCTGGGAGGGGAAATACTAGAGTGAGATATGTAGACATACCCCAATCTGGTATCTCCCTACTGGAATCTACTGGAAGCATAGCCATCTCTCGCCTGATCAGTGAGGGATGTGCCTGATTACGCACAGCCGTTTATATATCGAACTCGGTATTTTAAAACACACTACTAGAGTATAGGCAGAACTCACCCTGGAATCGTTGATCACTGTAACTGGAATCGTCCCTTACTGGATTCATCTTGTATTAGATTTATCCCGTACTGGATTTACATAGGTTTTATACTGGTTACATTTTCTGTCTGGACTTTATATCATATTACCCTGGTTCAGCTAGTTCTATTTTTACAGTCTTCATTGCTATGATTCTTCTCTTGTTTAGTATTTACTTTCCTTGTATTTTATCTCTCTTACTTACCATCACCTGAATATAAACTGCCATTTTCATCAATATAACTGTCTATAACTGCTGTATAGTTCTCTGTCATTTACTTGGATTTTCTAGATAAGATATGCTCGTTCCTGTCCTGACTGGACCCGTTGCAAATTTTACAGATGACTGCCCTGAGGACACATGCCCTACATATTACAGTGGAGATGGTTTAGCTACCTTTGGTCCCAACATTCAGGAGTGATCGGGAGTTTAGCTAGTCTGTCTTATTTTATTTTCATGTTTAGAACTGGAGTTGTATATAGAGATTTGAGACTTGAGATGTATTTGAGATTTTGAGTTTGTTGTTATTATCAGTAGTTTTGTTGTCTTCAATTTCTTAGTTATACTTCTATGATATCTTATCGTTCTTAGACTGTGATTGAGATTCTCATATCTATACTTGTCCTCCGTTCGGAGTTGAGATTTGACAAGTACATTATATAATTGCGTGAGTTGTTGATTAGATAGTAACCTAGGATAGCGTTCTACCGCCGATACTGCGGCGTAGGCTGGGCGCTGTTACGTACTCGTACCCTCATAGTGGGTGCGGGTCGTGACAGTATCAGACACAAAATGCTGAATCCTATACAAGTAACTGCGCCAAGCAGAAAAAGACAAGATCGACTAAAACAAAACAAGTCATGCCAAGCAGGCTAGTAGTGAGCCATGCTCGCCCGACTGTTCCTCGGTTTAGGTCTGTTCCCTCCTGAAACTTTTCGAGAGATGGTTGCAGCATCTGCCGACTTTAGAAACCTGTCTGAGAACCTCCCTGATCAGAGAGTTAGAGTGGTATGGCCGCCCTTTATATCTGAATTCGTTCTTATTCTTCTAGAGAACCCAAATACCAGCGGCTGCGATGATCTGATGCCCGTAGGACCTACCGTATTTGGCGAGAAGATCATTGAAGCCTCCGGCCGGATGAGCATGACTGTATTTGCTAGAAAGACTGAACCAGATATGAGAGGCAAGTTCTCTGGATAGCAGGACGTGTTCAGCTATTTCAGCCTAGGGGGATGTACAACAGTGGCAGCGCGATGCCAAACTGAAGCCAAGGAGGTGATAGAGTAATCGGTGGGTAGCTTCCGGTGTTGCACTCTCCAAATTAGAACCGACCATTTTTTATGGATGCAAGACTGCTAGATTGGAGCGGTATAAAAAGCCAGAGAGCCTACGCCCCTAGCCACGACCCTGGCGGAGGCCAGGAAGAAAACACCACTGGGGGTGGAGGACCATCTTAGATTATTCGGGCCATCGCTGATCCGTACATCTATGACAGTGAGGCTGTTAGCTGTGTCTGGCCCAAGCCAGTCTGTCACTCTGTCTCATCTCCAGCCAGAGTCGCAGTCCCATAAATCACGGATTGCACAGTTGGGTGGGAGGCCACAAACGGCTGAAGGATGGCGTCCCCGAGCCACCGTTCATGACCCAACGACGAGCTTCCGTTTCCAAGCTGCAGGCGGATGAGGAGTTCTGCGAGGCTACGACCGTGAAGGATGTGTCTCCAGTTCATGGAGGATATGGTATTGGCGACGGCCATCATAGGGTGGGAGCATCGAAAGTATCTGGCCTTCATGAACCGATTCCAGAATGAATTTCCCGTATGAATTTTCCACCACAGCTTCGTGGAGTAAGCGTCAACGATATGAAGAAGATGACTGAACCCTAGCCCTCCCTCCTTGGTTAGCTTGGCCATCAAGTTCCATCTGGCCCAATAGTGCTTGTCCATGCCATTATTGTGTCCTCAGAAGAAGTTGGAGAAGAGGGACTCTAAAGAGGAGAGCACCTTTTTTGGTGGAGAGCAAACGGCCAGGGTGTAGATGGGAATGGAGGAGAGGACGTTCCTGATCAGGATCATTTTCCCACCCGAAGGGAGGGTAGCGTTATGCCAACCCGTGATCTTCTTTCTAATTTTGCTCACTATATCGTCGAATATCCCCGAATTAGATTTATCGTACACCAGCAGGCATCCCAAATAGTTGAACGACAGGTGTACGGTATAGAAGGAGGTCAGGTTGGAGAGAGTAGCCGAGTGGTTCCTATCTGCCTTCTGGTGGGTGTAGATGACACTTTTAGAGGAGGTGACTCATTGACCCGAGCATCTAGTGTATCACTCAAGCGTTCTGTGGACCACTTCCACAGACCCGATGTCTCCAGAGGAGAAGATGAGGATGGCATCGGCGTAGGCGAGGTGAGTAATTAACGGGCAACTGGTGGTTGTGTGGAAGTGGTGAAATTCGGGCGTGTTCGACATATAGTTAAGGTTTCTGCTCAACGCATCAACCGCGATGATGAAGATAGTGGAAGATAAAGGATCTCCCTATCTGATTTTACGACTAGAATAGAAGAACCCCTCCACCTGACCGTTGATAACTGTGGTGAACCAGGAGTTGCTAACGGATTGGAAGATGATGTCGATCCAAGGCTCCGAGAAGCCGAATGCCCTGAACACCCAGATGATGAATTGCCAGTCCAGACGGTCATATGCTTTTTCTACATCCAACTTGATGGCAACGTTCCCACCTCTAGTAGGAAATTTCATGCATGTGATCGGTTCTTAAGCTAGGAGGATGTTGTCAGTGATGTTCCGTCCGGGAACGTAACCGCTTTGCTCCTCGGATATGATCTTGGAGAGGAGTGTAGACATGCGGCTGGCGATGATCTTAGAGATGATTTTGTTTGTGAAGGTGCATAAGCTGATGGGCCGAAAGTCAGGGAAGGTCTCCAGATTTTCTATTTTGGGGATGAGGATGAGGTTAGCACAGGAGATGGAATTGGGGTATCTCGCCCCCTGGAAGAAAGCGAGCGCGGCCTCGTGAACGTCTGCTCCGATGATATCCCGACATGCACGAAAGAAAACTCTAGAGAAACCATCAGGTCTAGGGGCGTTGTGTTCTTTGAGGGCCCAGACGGCAGATTTGACTTCTTCAGCGGAATGTGGGATAAGAAGCTGCTCGTTCTCCCTATCGTTGATCAAGCTGGGAATCTTGGCAAGGAGGTTCACGTCCTTGGTTATGACTTTTTGGAGAATAGTTTGTAGTAGAAGTTCGCTACGGCCTCCTGAATGCCCCGATGGTCTTTGATGACAACTTCGTGCTCGTCGGAGATTTTATGCAGTTGGAGTTGTTGTCTGCGGCCTTTTACGCAGGAATAAAAGAAACGAGAGTTCTTGTCACCTTCAATGTCCCAGGTCAGTCTAGCTTTTTGCTTACAGAGTTCAGTATCCATCTTGAGCTGAGATTTGAGGAGAGCTCTGGTGAGGTTGAGCGACATAGGTTCGCAGTCGATCTATCTGTGGCGAACAGAGTCTCAGCCCGAGTGACGTCCTCTTCTACTTCCCGAATAGCGTGGAAGATGTTTCCGAAGGCGTTCTTGGACCATGAAGATAAGGCTCTTCTGGTCACCTTGATTTTGGCCGCCACACGAGGAAAGGGGTCGGGTTTATTAATGGAACTCCAGGCGTCGGCAACGATGTTTTTGAATTGGGGATGTTGTTGCCAGAAGTCCAGGAATATGAAGGCTTTCTTAATGCAGTTGGAGTTGCTAATGATCTCAATTAGGAGAGGGGAGTGGTCCGACTCGGCGGTGTTCATGTGGTAGAGGTTGGATATGAGACCCATGTCGGACCAATGATTATTGATCAGGGCTCGGTCTAAGCGGAAGTATTGTCGGCGATCACCATTTTGCATGTTACACCAGGTAAAAGCGTTGCCAGAGAAAGGTAAGGATGTCATTTGTGCATTAAAAATAAATGTGTCGAAGTCGGCCATGGCTGATTGGGGAGGCGGGCGACCCCCGAACTTCTTTTCTCTGTGCGTGATCATGTTAATGTCCCTAGTACAGATCCACGAAAGAGTAATGTGTTGAAGGTGGGTGTCTAGAAGGGTGTCCCAGAGAGATTTGTGCTCATAGATGTCGCAGCTACCGTGGATAGCAGATAGTAGGCAGCGTGACGGTAGAACATGGAGCTCCATACAGCAGGACAATGCCTGGTTGGAGTCATAGATAGCGGCGAAGAGGATCCAGATGTCATGACACCCGGCGATACCGGACGGGAATCCGAACTGGAGCTGGATGGATTTAAGTCTTTTTTGAAGAAGTTTGGGATCGATGAGAACTAAGATGTCAATGTGGTGGATTTTTATGAGACTTTTTATTCTTCTTAGCGTAGGGTTATTGGCCAGCCCTCTCATATTTCATGCGAGGATGTTAATCATTGGGAGGGGGATGGGGGTGGGGGGTTTTGAAGCTTCGTAGCAGACCTTGTGGTCATGGCCGTCGCCTCCTAGTAGTATTTTTTCTTCTTACGGGAAGAGTTTTTGGTAGGTCTCCAGGCTAGAGCGGAGGGATCATCAGTCGCCTTCGCCGCACCTTTAGATGTCTGATCTCTGCTTTTCGTGTCTACCGGTAGGGTAGGGATCTCTGCATCAGCTGTCTCTGCCAACACGCTAAGTGGATTGAAGGGATCCAGGAAGCCTGCTTCTTTGGCTTGATGAAGCCTACTAGTCGCTGCTGGACCAAAGATAGCTAGGTCGCCGACGAAGGGTCTACAGGTATCGACGGGGGAGATGAGCGTGCTCGAGGGGGTGACAGTAGTCAGCTGCTGCTACTGGACGTTGCCCGGGGGCTCGACGGCTGTCTGGGACAAAGGGTATTTCTTGCCGGGGGTGATCGTAGTCTACTGTTGCTCCTGGTAACTGGTCAAGGGCTCGATGGCTGTATGGTACTCATAGATGTTCTCGCAGTTGGTGGTAGGTGGAGGATTCACTCGGTTGTCTTCAGAGGTAAATATTGAAAGGGTGTCGAACTGGTTGTTGAGGGGTATGGATGGGGGCTTGTAAGGGATAATAGTTGTGCTTGGCTGGTGGAGATTGTCAGATCTGTTTGGGGAGTCTCTGTCTGCGAAATGGGTGTGAGAATTGGGTAGGGGGAGAATTGGGGCTTTGGGGGCGGTTTGTTTCGCCCTGGAGCGATGTGACTGTATGGTAACTTTTTTCTTGAGTTCTAGGTGTGCTCTGATGCAGTGTTGTGTGGTATGGCAACTCATCTGACAATGTTTGCAGAAGATAATGTGGTTGTCATATACCAGCAACTGGTTGATCGTCTGTTACCTGAGCTTCAGATGAATATGGGCGGACGGGTCGGTGGCTAGATCGAATTCCATACAGATTTTTACGTAGTTACATTTGAAAAGATTATAGATTTCTTCAGCAATTGCTACTAGAGTCCCGAAGGACCCGGCGATCCTCTTGAGTGCCGTCGGGGTAAAACAAACAAGGGAAAGGTTTGGAAGGGTGATCCAAGCTGAGATAATCGACGAGTCGACCTTGGAGTTGAAGTCGGGAGACCATTTAGCTGTTTTGACGCTGTGGCCGTCAATAGTGGAGGTGCCTTTCGCCCCGACTAAAATGAAGTCCACGTCAGAAGATAGATGAAGGAGCATGCGCTTAGGATCTAAAGGCGCGACCCTGTGAACAGATGACAGGCCCCATCCGGCGATAGCTTCGCACGCTTTGGAAATCTTCGGACACCTCGAGGAAAATTTAAGCACAAAAGTCTTCGCGAAGGTGGATGAGAGGGATGAGATCTATGCGAGGGAGAAGGAGACGCGAAAAGGGAGGCCGTCCTGAGCAGACGGGAAGTCGATGTCAGGGAGGTCAATGCTCTCAGTGGGGAAAGGGCGAAGGATCTCCGCGAAGGTGGGACCTGTGGGGGTGTCGCCGCGCTAGGAGGGCGCTGGTAGGGTAGTTGAGCAATCTGAGGAGGAGGGGTTGGGTTGTGTACAGGGGGAAGAGGAGGGAAAGTTCGGGGTGCTGGTAGGGCTGAGCAACTAGCCTCAGCTCTAACGACTACCGAAGGGCACAGGGCTATAGACTGGGGCCCAATGGGGAGACATGAGCGCATGTGTGGAAGGGCGCATGGCCGATCACAGGGGGCGCATAGCCAGCGGCAGAAGGCGCATGTCCCAAGAGGTAGACACCCAAATCCGGATGGGGGGGGCGACGAATATGCCATGGACCATAGAAGGTTGGGCGCATGGGGATCAGGGGCGGTCGAGCAACTAGCCTCAGCACCAACAGCTACCGAAGAACGAAGTCCGACGACCTATAGGATGAAAAGAGCGCATGCACGGATAGGCGCATGGCTGATCATAGGTGGCGCATATCTGGCAGTAGAAGGTGCATGAACCCAATAGGTGGGCTTCCCAAGGTCAAAAGGGAGGCGGCACATAAGCCCGAGACTACTGCAGGTTGGGCGCATACCAAATTCGAGGGCACATGGCGACCAGGGGAGGGCGCATAGTAACCAAGGGAGGGCAGCTTGGGTGCCCGAGGGCGCATAGCCTACAACGGGGCCACAGCGGGTGGGCGCATACCCTCCACCGAGATGGAGGAAGTATGCGCTCAATCTCCCACCACCACGCGGGTGCGTGGGAGATTTGACTTTTGAACGGGGGCACAGACAGGAAACATGGGGGGTCGTACTGAAGTTCCATGCATCGGGAGCGGCTGCGGCCGATTTCGATGGCAGCTCGTCAGGCCGCAGCTGGCAGGAGCCACCATCTATGTCGACCGTCGGGGAGTACGACCAACAGAGCGGGGGAGCGAAGCACGGGGGGACGGGAGCTGGTCGCGGCTACTGACCTCCGCAAGGCCAGAAAATGCTGCAGTGCTCGGTCCGGGGGGAGGGGGACGAGGAGGCCAACGGAGCTTGGGAGCAATCCCGGGGATGGCTAGTCCGACCAAGGCAAGTTGGTCATGCGACCAGTCCGGTCTCGCTCGGGCGAAGGGCGGCTCACCGCGGAGGAAGACAGTGAGGGGAGGCGGCCTCGGGGGGAGGGCTGGAAAGGAAGGTGGCAAGCGGCGGGGGCTGCTCGGCCGCGCCGCCTGAGGCGAGCACGGGGAGGAGGGTCATGGATCCATTGTGGGAAAGCAGCAGAGGTGGAATTTTTTGATGTGTATATATATATATATATATATATATATATATATATATTTTTATATATATATATATATATATATATATATATATATATATATATATATATATATATATATATATATATATATATCGTCATGAAGATAAGTAGGCAGGAAGGTCGGGATACAAGAACAATCAGCTAAGTCAACATTTATCCTCTACTCACATGGTAGTATGCATGTCATCTTAGGTACACAATCAGTTCATATACTGTAATAGTCTATCAAGTGCATTATTAGTACCTTTAATTCCATCATCAAAATCATTGAGAAATGATCACAATCCAGGTAGTTGCGATAATACTATTCCTCATGCTTGAACATCATGTACAACCTAAACAAGGCCTAAAATTCTTAATTACAGACACTTAATCATAGCATAGGTCACTAACCATCATTAGATAAGATTTGAAAATCATTAGGCTCATAAAACTACCCATACTCAACTTTGGGTCACTCACCGGTATATTGAAAATTTCCAACAAAATTTCTGTAGCCCAAATAAAGCATCGATGGTGTGCTACAGTATTCCGATGGTAATATCGTTAAATTCCAGCAACTCTCCTGTGGTGAAAATATTATACTACGATATACCAGTAGTGTATCGGTCACGTTGTACCATCATAGTAAACCTGTGGAAATTATATTTCCAAGGTTCCAGTCTCATTCCAAATCCATCCAAGCCTACCCTAAAAAGATATAATACTAGTACTAAACCACATATGTCATCCTAAACAAGTTCATCATGAAAAACCCAAGTAAATCTCAAGTTTCTCCCCTAAATTCACCATTATTCAAAAAAAATCCTAGATACACTCTAGAACCACATTCACAAGCAAAAAAATCAAACAAAACCACAATGTAGTAGCAAAGAAATAACGAAAGCAGAGTTAAATGACATTTAACAACGCGATCCAAGTATAAATCAAGGAAAGAACAAAAATCAATGGAAAACACATGTTTTATTTGTCAAGCAAAATGTACTTGTCTTGGGTTTAGCTATCCAAGTCTAGCCTTCTACTCCTTTTACGGAGATTCAAAAATCACTCCATCTCAAGACTTAGCTCCTAGGGTTGAGGATCCAAGCTTGAGGGAAGAAGAATGGAGAGAAATAGAGAAGAGTGGAAAGAGAGAGAGAGAGAAAGAAAGAAAAAGTGGTTTTAAATGGAGAGAAAGTGCTGCTTGGCCTTAGATCTACCAAGTAACTAATCCATAGCCTTTCTAAATCAATCCCAGCCGCACAAACAAAACCAAATAACCAATAGGTAAAAGAATAGGTCAAGTTAGCAGGTTGACTAGGTAAGTCTGCGACCAGAGGGTATACGCAGTATACCGTAGTGTACCACTGATACCTTGGTATGATACCTAAACTAATTTTTGAAGAAAAATTGGTATGCTGATCTACGTACGGGTCCTACGCAGGTCTACAAAAATTCTAATGGGTATTCTAATGGTCCAAGATAGTCTCATGTATAATTATCTTATTATAAACATCAATAACCAATAATATAGTTGTAGAAGTCAGTTAATCAATTTATCAACCCATGCGCTAATGATTATGATACATAGTTAAAACCTATGTCATAATATAGATCGGTATTCCATCATGAAGGTTGTGAGCCATACCTACAATCAAACAAGGATACTACTCCATACCACGGTCAGGGGCGAGAATATCCACAAGAAATCCAATAACAATATACTTGTCAAAAAATACAGGATGCCACTACTGTATACGGGTGCAAGCAACATGTGCAAGATACCATGGCATTCAAGATATAGGAAATACATGATACAACACACATATAAATACCTATATTGGAAACGGTGAATGAAAAAATGAATCCTTGTGTACAAGTTGCCTATGACTATGCATACATATTAAGCTTATCTAAGGTAAAAAAAAACTTAAACATAACTATGTAACATATTATCATTTGCATTCTACATTCATCGAGTCATCGCTCAAAATCTCATATTAAAATCATTTTCAACGATTCCACAACTATTTGACAATGGTATCACAAATCCATAATTTTTTATGACAAGCAAAAACATTATAGACATTTTATTCTTTCTTGATTCTTTTATTAAGGTATTATTGATCGATGTATACAACAAAGACAAGCAGAGATTCTTTTATTAAAGTTTGGAGATAAAAAAAATAAGGATCAAAGCCACTTACTATTGGAGAATTATTAAGAGAAAAAGAACAACAATGCTTTAATCAAGACTAACCTAAGCGTTCACCAACATTCATACCAACAAAGGATCGATACACTTCTTCTCTCTTTCTCTCCGAAAATGATATGAATGGAAAAGTTGATTTAGGCAAGTAATAAAATCCATCAAAACCATCTATAAAAATATATTCATAAAATCAACAGTGGAAGCATTAACAAAAATGAACAATATAAAGGTTTAAAAAAGAGACTGTTGTATGGAGTTCTTCTCCAAAATATTATTCATTCAATTTAGGACTTACTTCACAAGAAGCCAACCTGTAGATAAGAGGGTTCTCAATTCAATTTGTCTAGATTAATCAATATTGATAGGATTCCACAGAGTGACCTTGACTAGGAGCGGGGTACTATAGGTTGCTGCTACGACATTCTCGCTTTTAGCGAGTGCTTTAGCCTTTCCACACGCTTAACATTAGGTCTTGGTGTCATGACCCACACCCGATGTAACGACACGAGTGTGAGACAACGTACCGCCTACGCCGCAGCATTAATGGTAGAATGCTATCTAGGTCTATTATACTATCTAGTTCAATTCATGAATTTGTCACAACCTGTCAAACATATCTCAACTACGAATGGAGGACAATATAGTGTTAATACTCATACTCATTCATAATAAACTATAAGAAAGATAAATGACACGATAATAACTTAAAAGATATGATAAACCAAAAGAAGTCTAGAAGCATAACAAAATCCTAAAACCACAACAGGAGTCTATGAGTCTAACTGTCTCATCATAACATAAGGCTCAAAATAATGACATACCAATGAGTCAGAAAGCTAGAGACAATTTCAGTATTAATACCTAATCTAACTAAGTCGCTACTAGTGTCTCCTCAGCTGGAGATAGTGCCACCTGAGCCAATATCTCCTAATCTACTCCTACTAGGATCACTAAACTAAATCCATACGACCATATTGTTCATTCTTGCTTTATTTACCTATATGTGGATTGAGACTTATTGTGATAGCATAGGTTTAGTACACTTCTATAATGTAGTACATCTATGGTAAGTCTATTAAATTAGAAACTTATTCCAGATTGTACCAGTTGGCATGCTTACGTTTTTAGTCCTATGTATTTTGGGACAAGGACATTACATGTTTTTGTGGTGGCCCATGCAGGTCAAGATTAAATTATTTTTGTTATGTTACTATATTGAACGAGCCTGCAATTGGATAGTATATTAGAATCTCAATCAACAACTGCTATTGAATTCCCTTTGGTATCTACTATAGCCCTTGAACCTCGTATTTGCAATCGAACATACCTCTGTTGAATTGCTTGTATCGAATTCTCGTCTTTTTCTGTTTTGAAAAAAAGGAACATCTATGCTTGATGAAACTATTTCAATTATATTATGTGATATAAGTAGGTTGGATAGAATATTTTTGAAAGTTATTATCTAAAGACGAGAAGTGTTGAGCTAGACACCAATACTAGATGGACCGAGTACGTAGTAGTGGCATTCTTCTACTGTAGAAATTTTTACTTGGAGAATATAGGAAAGCATGCTTGACCGGACTGGTAGATAGCTAAGGAAGGTAGAAATTTTATAGATATTCTCTTAAGATGGGAGTTATAATAGAGTATAGTGTATGATTTAACCCTAATGAGGGACCTTAGGATCACTAGACAAAATCCATGCTACCATTTGCCTAAGATAAAACCTTCAATAGAAGTACTAAAGGAATTATTATCGGGTGAAAATTGTAAAAGCATAAAAATCTCAGCTGAAAACATCCCTTCGCCAAAGCGCAGAAGATGCAAAAGACTGAGGCTCAGTACTAAAAAGACAAAATAGAAGATATGGAGAGATGTCCCTTTATTGTAATATCTACCAAAGTCTAGTACAGACACATCATGACTATACATAAGGGACTAATTCTGTTCTTCTACAAAGGATCTAGTACAGATTCGACAGAAGTCTAGAGGGATCTACAAGGGATGCAGTCTTTATCGAAGTGCAGCCTTCCTTCTTCTCGATACACACGCTGGATGATTGACCTTCACCGAAGCATGTTCTGATTTTCTTGTGGGCACAGCCTCTCAGAAGCATATCAGTAACTCAGCACTTTGAAGAAGCCAGAGACCTCAAGTTAGATGCACAGCCACCTGCCTATGCCAACCTCAGAAACAAGATGGTGGTAGGCCCCCATCCCCTTCTTTTATTTCAGAAGCTAGTGTCTTCACTCCAAAGGCACAGCTACCTGCATGCGCCAATCTCAGACGAGCAAGGAAGTCATACCCTTCCCTTTGCAGCCAATGGCTTCACTGTTCAGAGGCACAGCTACTTACCTGCGTCAACATGAGGCACAGGATTGTGATATGCTCAAACCATCTCCATTCCCGCGACGTAGTCGTCTACTCCGGATCAGAAGCTTAAGTCACTTCTCTACAAGATACTTGGGAACTCCCATCGCAACCAATATAAGTCAACCTGTCGCACCAAAAGCACAGTAACCTCGCCAACCTGAAGTACAAGCCTACTTGTCGCCTATAGCACATGACTCTGGTAGCCTAAAATATAGCTTCATAAGGTGCTCTATATGCACAGAAGTCTCGTCGTCATTCGAAGCTAAGTCCACTTGTCGCCTGAAAGCACAGAGGTTCCGTCGTTTCCAGAAGCATGGTCTACTCGTCACCCTAGAAGCACAGCAGCACTTAGTCCTCACCAGAGGCACAGGAAGCACGGGTCCACCACAATTGGTTTGTTTAAACCGCCTCTTACAGAGAAGATTGGGATGAAATCATGATTGATATCATATTAGATTGATTTAAACCTTAGACGAGGATCAGTTAGACTCCAAATCTAGAATGAAATCCTGTGATTTACTCGACTGTATTCGAGCAAGCAAATCGGCATACGCCATGTGTCACCTCCTTCGGTTATGTTTATAACCACAAAAGATCTTGTCACGACCCGCACCCTAGGGTAAGGGCATGAGAAGTGCGTACGCCCAGCCTACGCCGCAGTGTCGGCAGTAGAACGCTGTCCTAGGTCATAACATCTAACAATATAAGGTACATGTACAGTATATACACTCCGAGTGGAGGTGACAATACAGAATACAGTCTCAATCACAACTAAGGCAGAAATAGCACGATGTCATAGATATGAAAATCTCAAAGGAAAATACAACCAGAAGGAAAGTCTCAGTGTCTAAACGCCACAACATCACAACATCCAGAAAAAATACAACTCTGAAGTCAATAAAAATGACATAAGAAATAAGATAAAGCCTAGCTAATCTAGTCTAAGCAGTATGGATGACGTCCTCAGCTAGAGCTAGATCCTCTTGTGGGTCCAACTCACAGATATCGTCTAGATGGGCTCCATAGTAGGTCGGGCAGAAGTCCTCGATATCATCTGTAATATTTTCAAAGGTCCAGTCAGGACGAGAGCGAGCACAGTACATCTCATGCAGTTCATATCATGGCAGGAAATATAAAGCAAGCAATAGAGTAAGATACATAAATCGCTGTAAGAAGATGTACATGAAAACATGAGAGATATTTTATAACTGAAAATATATACATGATAAGTAAGAATTGTAAGTGACTAGTGATTTAGAGTACGAGATGGCATGTAATTGGCTTAGGTTGAATATGATGTACATGAGTGAACATGAGGGACACTAGCCAAGAAGGATGTGTTGCACATGATAAAACATGAAAAGTAACAGAGTGAACATGATGGGTAAATCACATGACCATTTATACTCACCCCTACCCACAATCAGTACACAAGGATCTAGTCAAGTTACGTTACGGACATGATGTTTGGTTACACACGAAAAACACATGAGGAAACATGAACGTACACGAGAGCACATGAAAGTACATAAGCGTACATGAAAGAACATGAAAGAACATGAGTGTACATGAATAACGCAAGAGCAAGGTATACTTGATGTACATAAAACACACAACATGAAGTATCCGATGCGCCCGCTAAGGGGGATAACATCCCAAGAAGAGATCCATATAGTACCAATCTGTGATAACAAGTGTCAGCATCATGTAAAGTAATCTATAGCAAGAGTATAAGTCGTGACAAGTATAAAACAATCAGAGAATGTACTCGCCTGCGATCTGAATGTCTGTGAGAATACACTGTCCGGAACGAGGTATCTGAGTCCTATTTAGAGCAACACAAGTCATGATGTATACAAGGGGGTTAAAATTGAAGTGTACAATGCATCTACATGATTTCTAGGTCAATCTAGGTCAAAGTCAACTCTTGGTTAACTCTGGGTCAAACCAAGTCAACATCTAGTCAAATTAGGTAAACAACAAGCTATCTTGGTCAACTGGTCAAACTTAGGCTATCAAGGGTCAATGGTCAACTATTAGTCAACTTTAGGTTTGGGCAACTAAGTCAAACTTAGTCAACCTAGGTCAATTGGTCATATTGACTTAATGTTGACCTTTGGTCAACTCTAGCCTAACTAGGTCAATCACCAAGCCAAGCCTATACCAAGCCCATGCCAAAACCTTATATCAATATCATATATACAATCAAGGATTTTATATTCAAAAATCTTTGTAGCTACCATATCTATATATACATTACTATATTATATTGCATACATTCATGCATATTAGATACTAGCATACTACCTATACTCATACATTCTTGCATACACTTACACTTACATTACATTTCAGTTCATGCATATATTCCATTTAACAGTTTGCATTACACCCATTCATACTTGCATACATAGATGTATTCATATATGCATTCATACCTAAATACATATTTACATATATTCATATATACATTCATATATACATAGAGATATAGAGAGAGGGTTAGGGGTAAATACATGTGTGTGTGTAGGATGTTAACAGGAATAAGGGTGAGGGATAAATACTTGTGTGTGTGTGTGGGTAGGATGTTAACAGGAATGAGGGTGTGTGTGTGTGTTGATGAGAGCTTGTGGGTTCATTTCAGTTTAGAAGTAAAAGGGTTTAACATACAAAAATGAATGAAAGTTCAGTCATCTCAGGTTTTTAACTCCTTCAACCCCAATCAACAAACCAAATCCCAATTCAGTGTACAGTTAAGAACATATAGGAAAGAAATCCTCAGGTTTTCATTTGGAGAAATCTCAGTTTTAGATACAATAAATTCAAGGTTTTGCTAAATACAAAGATCTCAAGTTTTTTCAATAGTTCTCAGGTTTTGTTAACTGCATACGATGATCTACATTATTAGATTCATACCCATTTCTCAGGTTTATGATATAGGCCTATACTTGTTCAGTCATATATCTAATGAATTTTGAATACAACATATTCCATTCAATTCCCAGTTATCTACACATCTATCAATGTATTTATAATATATACAATATGTATTCAACAATTTAAATTCAGTAAAAAAATATATCAATCCCCATATTCGAACACAGTACTCAGGTTACACTATTTGGGGAAAAATTCTCAGTTTTCATATTCAAGCCTCAGGTTTCGAATGGTTCTCAGTAACAGTGTAATGCATATGTGTGTGTGTTCTTATTATCCTGTGTGTGACAGTTGACAGTAGGAATCAGTGACATAAAGTGAATCAGATTTGAAATAAAAACTCAGGTTTACTTTTGAGTTCTCTGAAAACATGGCAATGACAGTTCAAAATACTAGTCCAAAACCAATTTGAAAATTCATTTACTAACACCAATCAATACACAACTATTTCAGTAAACTATTACACAAGTAAATGGACTATTTTGGCAGTTTAATTCATGGAAAATAGGTTTAGGATCTCAACCAAATCTAAGTTTTCGAACTCAGTTAGTTTCAGTATCAGAAAAATGAACCCAACCTTCAAAACCAAAATTTCAAACTAAAACCCAAAATCAGTTTAAATAGACGTGAGGTACAAGTCAAATGTGTCAGGGAGATGCATTCGTGTCCACATAAGTGGACACAAACGTGTCCAAAACAAAAAATACATTGTCAGGAAACACAGTGTAAAACACTTCCTCGTGTGGCCATATCGAGCATGATTGCACACCACACAGCGCACGAACACCCATGGGCTCATGCATGCACGTAGAAGGGTTATAGGAATACATAACCAACACCCTGAATCGTGTCCTCGTGGTGACAGGACACAACACGAAGTACATGTTAGTGCTGAATTCTTGCGTGTACAGTGTAGTAAAAAACCAGTGTGATCGTGTTTTCGTGTCCGATACGATACGAGAGGTCATAAAATTTGAAGGGGGTCTGTCAATGATGGCCCCCACCTCTGTGTCAAATTACACGTGTCCACGTGTCCTATACAGAGAAATATTTGGGTCGGGTAGCAGGACATGTGTACGGGGGTGTCGTACAGTGAGTTCGTGTCCGTTTTGGACATGAACATGACTCGAAAGTCGACTCAGTCTTCACGAAATGTATTACACACACATAGATCTAAAATCCCATGTAATTTGATTTTCAAAAATTAAAAATAAAAACCTTTGTGACATTTCATCAAACTCATGCACATACACCATGATACGTGTCCGATACGGATACCAAACGGATACGAATCGACACAAATCTAATACCTATGGCTAGGGGACACCTAGGGCTTCCTATCCATGCAAAGAAAACAAAATTTGGTGGAGGGAATAGGGATTTATCTATATGTGCAATTTACAAGAAAAAGCCTCAAATGGGGGGTGTTCTCCTTGATGACCAAGTGCTCCAAATTGGTTCAAACCTGATATTTCTCTCCATGAACATGAAATAGGGCTAGATTAGGATCATATGCAAAAGAATAGAGTGGAAAAGGAATTAAAATGAAGAATCTAGGGATTGGGAAAGAAATAACATTACCTCTTTCTCCAAAATATTGAAATCTCAATAAAGAGGCAAGAACAATAAATGAAGAGATTATTTATAGGGGGAATAGCCCTAGGTGGCTGGTCATAAAGTGATAGTTAGGGTTAGGGTTGAGTCTAATAGGCTATGGACTTATTTGCACTAGTCATTGAACCAAATTTTAAGTCTCAAGCCTATGGACCAAATCACTAAGCCTTCTATTCAAGTCTTGATTCCTACATGACTAACTTAGCTTGACTTAAGTTAGACTAGGGTCTCACCATACTAATCAAGTCACCTTAACTAGAGTCAACATCTAGGTTAATCTCTTAAGTCACAACTAGTAAAAGTCAAATCAACAATCGTCAATCCATTCAATAAATCAATAATTCTAAAAAGTCAAAATGACCAAATTACCTCTAGACTAAAAATAATAAATGAAACACCCTAATCACATGGCTAGGCTCTAGGGCAGACAGTCTCTACGGTTTCACTAGCTGCACATCAAAATCATAAGTCATGATATTTAAATAGTTTTAAAATGATTAAAAATTACCAAAAATCATATTATTATTTAAATATCTTAATTAGATAAATTAAAAATACAAAATTTCAAAAATTACCCCCATTTTAGAAAATGGGTGTTACAGATCTTATTTGAGGGGAATCTCGATATCTGCCACGTGTCAGTGCCGCAGAAGCCCGTACCGTACAATGACAGTAGATTCTTTCATATCTCAGGAACCCCAATGCACATCACATATGTGCTCGATTCTCTATAAATAGATGGAGTTCTTCTTCCACCAAAAAAAGAAAAAAAGAGAGGGAACATTGACAATCAATAATCTTCAAAGTATCAGTAATCCCTATCCACGAACAGTCGACCACCCTCATCCACCTATCAACCAAAGAACCAACCAACCAACCATCTTCCAGGGATCTTCTCATCCAGATAGCCTCTTGATCAGTGACTCCCGAGTCCCATCAATGGCCCTAGAGAGCTATAGCAAGGTTGATTCATCGTCAAATCGTCAACAGAGTAAAGGAGCCACTGTAGCGCTCGATCTCCAGCGTCACACTTTTCCAAAAACCTCTTCTCCCTGTACTTAGTATATCCTGTTTATGACTTCTTGTTTTGTACACAGATACCTTATACGTTCAATAAAGCAAAAAGTTCGTTCAACCTTTTGTTATGTCGAACAAAATGGCGACTCAGCTGGGGACTACCTTCTCCTCCAACGAGAAGGCAGTGACGTAATCTGATGACAACTTACTGGGAGCTTCTCAAGACATGCTGGTCGTACGCTTCGGCAGCAGGCTTTTCAAGATCTTCTCTCTAATAAAAAGTCGAAGACTTTGAAGCAGTTCGTATAATCGAAGAAGATGCGACATATCTGGAGGCCTAAGGCGGTTGCAGCTAGCAACACGATGGCGGGAACTACGTCTCAGGACCCCCTCAACATCAAGGCCACAGAAAAGATTTGGGCTGCCACAGCCTTATCCCCTCGCCCGATTTCTGTCCCAAGAAAGCATGGCAAGGAAGATGGTGGTTCCATGGTTGATCTAAGGAAGGAACGATGCCAAAGGAAGCTCACACCGGTCCAACCCCTCACGATGGGAGTATTGCAGGTAAGAAGATCTGTCTTCGACAGAATCGCTTTCCCATCAAGTAAACCTTCGACGGTCTCTGAATACTACTCGCCCGCTAGGGGTAGTAGGAAGAGATTCCAGGTGGCTCATACTTCGAACAACAAGCGTACGACACCAGTGGTAGACCAGAGGCCAGTGTTGACAGTAACACGAGCAACCGATGGAAAGCTATATATGACTGGCTCTCTTGCTCCGATGCCTCAACCAGTTGAATCTTCCTTCCACTGGGGTACTCCTCTTCGTAAGCTAAGCTAAGGAATATGTCCCACGGAGAGAGTGCCACACGAGCAGCATTTCCGTAGGAGCGACAAGAGGCTTCCTCGCCCGACCCGTTCTGACCGTGCTTACATGCATCTTCCCTGTATGTATAATGGGAGCGCTACGACAGAAGATCCAACCCTCTTCCAAGCGGAAGAAGAATCTATTGTAGAAGACATGCCTAAATCAAGGCACTCTTGTGCCCAGATTACCATCAGCTGCAGTTGTCAGCAGACGGTTGCACTATCACCGAGCAGGCGTTCCATCTTCCGAAGACTCTACTCCATGCCGACCCAACGCTGGAGGCTTAACATGGGTCGGTTAGCCATAAAGAAGAGGTGCCCAGCATCGCAACATGCTATGCGGTGCAGGGTTCCAGAGCTTTCAAGAAGCCCTCTCAGAATCCTTCAATATCGGTTGCTAAATCGAAGAGAAGGTCAGAGAACAATAAAGCTAAGGTACCGGATGCAGGTATGTTCCAAAGCACTCGTTCAGATCTGCATTGGGTGCCTTGTCAAAAACTAGGGGCAGCCAGCCTTCTACCATGCATGACAAACCTGTATTCCAATCTGACAAGGTGCAATATGATACGGATGTCTCTAATGGCACAGCCAGTAACCAGACTGGAGGTAGTAACCATACTGAGTCCGAAGAAGATCACAATCTTACGGTATATACTCAGGATAGTGAAACTCAGGCGTCTAAGCAAGAAAGTAAAGGATCCACGGCTCCCTCCAGTCACCCTCATACTCGGACTCTGTTCATGGCCGATGGCAATAAGGAAGACAACAACGAAGCTCTCAGACGTATCAATGTCCTCGAGACAAAGTTAGATACGCTTGTAGGAGTGTAAAAAGTGCTTCATAAGAATGAGTCAAAGATAAGGATCATTCCATTCAAATCGATCCACTTTACGCCAAAGAGCGGCTAATCACTTTATGCCCGAAGTAGGCCAATCATTTTACGCCTGGGTCAAAGCTAATGATTTTACGCCCAAGACAGGCTAGCCACTTTTACGCTGGACAAAACTGTCAAGTCTTACATTTAATGCAAAGTCTGACATGAAGATTTAATGATGGCATATATCACAGAAATCAAAGGGATTTATTTTACACAGAGGACCATTTGTCGTTTAGTATGTGGACTAAGCCACTTTACGCTCATAATATGGCTTCTTTTACGCACGGAGACTATACGAGTTTTTACGCTCAACGGTTGACGTGTGCGTAAGGTTTATTTGGGCTACTTTTACGCTCAAGGTTATTTAACAACCACTTTACGCAGGAAGTCTACATCAGGGCTATTGTACGCCTAGTCTACTACTTTACGCTTAGGGTATATTTGGGTTGTTTTACGCCCTATCCCAATTCAGAACGTGGTTTGCCTACAAGGCTTTCATACCACACATCTCGAAGATCGTGTATACGTGCATCCTATTCCTATTGAAATGATGGGACATGTGTCAACGTATGCTGAGGATGACTTTGGTCATGGGTGGCAGTTGTCAGCGTAAAGACGGAACTTTTGCTGAGTTTTTACGCACAAGAAACCAAGTCTATAAATAGACTAATTTTTCTCATATAGGGAGACAGAGAGAAAGGACAGAATACATAGAGATCAGAGCCCAGAGACTTTAATTTTTCGGAGCATTCTTCTTCAACTTTTCTTCCAGAACAGAGTGAAGCAAAGCAGGAAAGCATTCGGCCTCGCCATCAGTGCCCAAGTGCGTCGATACATTTCTGGTGACTCAGTTCTTCTAATTGTTCATCTTCTAGCAGTGATCTTCATCATCATCGTATGGTCCAAGGAACAAAGTGATTATTTACAGATCAGACTTCCATAGCAATACTTCACAGAATCAAATTTGTACTTTTTGTACTTTTTTTCATTTTATTTTCAAAATTCGATTTCCAGGCATTTTGTTAAGTGAAACAAAAATGGCGACTCTGCTGGGGACGACCTTCTCCTCTGACGAGGAGGCAATTGCTCAATACGATGATGTGTCGATTGGATCGACAAAGAAGACTCTGGTTGTACACTTCGACCAGACTGCTTATGAAGAAATGCTTCGAACTGGGGGTGGTTCTCGCCGTTCCAATGTTCAAAAATCTTGCAAAGTACGAAAACTTTGGATTCCTAAATCCAAAATAGCTTCTGATCTCCCTATTGCTTCTGAGGGCAAGGGAATTCTTCCCACTCTTGTCGTAGGGGCTCCCGTTCGTAACGAGGCAGTCCTTACTTCAGCGTTGCACTCTAAGTATGGCAAGTTATCTCCCGTCTATGACGGTGAAGATAATCAGGTTTTACGCCCAGTGGGTAAAAACCAAATATTACGCTCAGTGCATAAGAACGAGTCTCCCATTTGTAATGAGGCAGACTCTAATGCATGTACTTCGAAGTGTAAAAATAAGTCTCCCGTCTGTGACGTGGTAGACACAAAAAAATTATGCACTTCGCATAAAGAAAAATCTCCCGTCTGTGACGAGGTAGATAATCAATTTTTACGCTCTACGCATAAAGGTAAGTCTCATGTCTGTGACAGTGTAGATAAAATTTGCAACGATGTTTTTACATCTAATGTGAATGTACCTAAATGCATACAGCATAAAAATATTTGTCACCCTCATTTCCCGTATTTCCCGTATTTTGTATTTACACTCGTATCTGGATTTTGGCATGTATTTTTATTTTTCTCAACTTGTGGGATTTCGGTATTTCCCGTATTTTGGGTTTTGGCATGGCTCGATTTTATTTGGATTGGTTCGGTTTTATGTGAGTTGGATCACCTTAACCTATACTACCCTTCAATCCACCACAACTCACCCTCTTTATAACCCCCACCTACCACTCTCTCTCCTCATAACTTCCATCATTAATTTCCTTCTTCTTCTTCTTCTCCTTCCTCCACAACTCTCCTAACCCTAGGCAAGTGCACCTTGCCACTTCATGAGAGCCCTATTTTCTTGGTTCATTTGCTAGATTAGGACATGGTGATCAACATTAGAACTTGGTGTTTTATGATTTGAAGTCTCCTTTGCTCTAGATCTAAGTTATTTCTATTTTTGGATTTTACATGGTTTGATCTCTTTAAGTTGAATTTTCATGGGTTTTGGTGTTCCCATGTGGAAGAGCATTCAATTCTACCCAAGTTGGAACTTTGGAAATCTGGATTTGGAGTTCGGATGGCCAAGTTATGATGCTTTGAAGCCTTGGTTTCATCCATGGTGTCCTTGCTGTTTGGAGAAGACAGTGAGCAGTGTGCAGATCTGTTTAGCTTACGCACCCTGAGCTACGCGCGCTCTTTAGCACTGCGTACGCAGACTTAGGTACGCTTTCTGTTGGAAGCGTGTCCCTTCAGCGTGCGTGACTTTTCACTTACGCTGCTTTCTGAAGCGTGCGTGACTTTTCACCTACGCTGCTCTCTCAGCGTGCGTGACTTTCACTTACGCTGCTCTCTATAGCGTGCGTGACTTTTCACCTACGCTGTTCTCTCAGCGTGCGTGACTTTTTACTTACGCTGCTCTCTATAGCGTGCGTGACTTTTTACCTATGCTGCTCTCTCAGCGTGCATGACTTTTCACCTACGCTGCTCTCTGTAACGTACGTGACTTTTCACCTACGCTGCTCTCTCAGCGTGTATGACTTTTCACTTACGCTGCTCTCTATAGCGTGCGTGACTTTCATCTACGCTGCTCTCTCAGCGTGCGTGACTTTTCACTTACGCTGCTCTCTGTAGCGTGCGTGACTTTTCACCTACGCTGCTCTCTCAGCGTGCGTGACTTTTCACTTACGCTGCTCTCTGTAGCGTGCGTGACTTTTCACCTACGCTGCTCTCTCAGCGCGCGTGACTTTTGCGTACGCTGCTCCCCTGAACCCCTTGCTTAACCTATTGGCTCTTAGAGTTTTGGTCTTATTTCTTTAAGCTTGGCTCTTCTATAGCCCTGTATATTGATATTTTATTAGATATTTTACGCCCATTTTATATCCTTACGCCTTTTGTCATGAACTTGATTTTACTTAATATGTTTGGAATGACTATTGTATATGGCATGGTATGACAAGGAACTAGCATAACACGGCAGTGACCCGTAGTGGTGCACTCCTGACATGACCAACCTGACATGATAGTGGCCCGTCGTGGCGCACTCCTGACAAGTACCCTGACATGATTGATCTTGATAACTTAACTTGACTTGCCTTGACACCGTGGGTAGTTCTTTCTTGCTTGCTTGTTAAATCCACTTGTCCTGTCTTGCATCATGTCTATGGTGGGACTCCTGAGTGCCACGGTCAGGAGTTTCTACTAAAATGGATTAAGGTTAATAACTAGAATAATACAGTAGTCATGAAAAGATTGACACAGCTACAGGCAATCCCGTTACCTGGGCGCTCTTGGGATCTGCAGCCTGCCGTCGTGTAGGGTACATTTCCAGTACACCGTCGCGTGTTGCACCCTCTAAGTCACCTAAGGGTACATTTGTCTCCCGGGCGATGTACCCACCTGAATTCAATCCCTAACTTTCGACCTGGATAACCTGGATGGTCTGCAGGGCTTGTGGCTGTGGAATAATCTCACTGCATCTTGTTAGTAATTAGGCCTATGATAACCCTAGTTAGTTAAAGTAGTAAGCCATAGTATCTACTTGGCCGTGATTGATTGAATGAGGTATAACCAGTCTAGTCATGTCTTGATCCCATGCAAGATTGCTTCCGGTCTTGATTACTTACATTACTTATCTTGCCGATAAATGGTGGGAAACCAAGCTATGTTCAGATGAAGGGTTACAACCCCGGTCCTTGTTTGGTTTACGGGTTGTAACCTGGCTATCGGAATAGTTCCATGGTTATCTCATCGTATATCCTCCTGACATGTTTTCGTAATTTTAGTTTTAATATTAGATTTTCTTGTGCTGATTGCTGGCTTTTGTTCTTATTTCGTGGCCCCCTTGTGGTACTTGCTCTTTCTGGGGTTGACCCAGCTAGTTTTGTGTAGCCAGATTTTGGAGCAGCTCCCGAGGATCTACCAAGCTTCCAGCCCAATGGTGGCGACTAGAAGGAACCCGGGCTACGAGTGGGTTTTCTATTTTGTTTCGCTCACTCTACTATAAAATTATTCTTTTGAGACGTTTAGCCGACGAGCACCTGTTAGCTCGATGCACTTTTACTTACTGTCTGCCTACGGGCTGTAAACATAATTGACAAATCCTAAGGTTGATCATGTATGACTAAACTCTTGCTAGTCCTAACATTTTGTAACGACTAGCTTCATGATCAGCTGAATATGTAATATTTGGAACGCCTTATTATTGTATATTTAATGATCATACATCTTGTGACTTTACTTACTTGTGGTGATTGAGACACTAGGCTTGTTTATGACCATAAGAGACTGTTGGCTTGTAGAAAACCCTCACATATCTAGACAGCCGTGACCGTATATCGAGGTAGTTTCCATTTCAATATACGTAGCTGGCTAAGTCTGCCCCCGCTCTCCAGTATTCTGGTTCTGGGGTGTCATACCCCAGAACCAGAATACTGGAGAGCGGGGGAGTGACTCAGCCAGCTACGTATTACGGGTAGATGAATACCGTATAATACGATCAATGCTGTCTAACCAGATGAGGGGGTGCATACTACATAAAAGTCTTACTATGGTCATTACACATCTATTGTCTCAATCATTCAAACAAGAAATAGAAATATAGAACATGTAAGGTAAAGCAGTAAGGCGTCCCAAACGCTCTGTCAAAATGTTCTTGATATCTGGCTTTACAAAACATAGCCAGATTGATGTAGCAAAAGTATACACAATTGTTATCAGCTGCAGTCTGACTTAATTATAATTATGCAAAAGTAAGTACAAGACAATCCGACTAACATGTCGGTGCCAAATGCCAAGGTATAAAGTAGATAACAAAACGAGTGGTGAAGTTAAGGAACCCACTCGAGGCCTCCTGCAATCGTTCCTCTAGTATTGACCATCCTGGAGGTGGAAGTACGCTGAGTCCTCGGGAACTGGCTCTAAATCTGGCCATGCAAAACCAGAGAGGTTAGACCTCTAATAGCAAGTACCACAAGGGAGCACGACATGAGAACTAAAACCAGTAAGTAAGAGAATATAATAATAGATCTCTGCTTGCTACTAGAACTCACATCACATCAAGACACTTCGAACCAACCTCCCAACCAAACAAGGACAGAAGTTGGCCCGTCATGTCCTGACATTCTGATCATCCCAGTTAGGTAACAGAGTACAGTGCATAAACAAATCATCTTGAACGGCCAATCAACTCCTACGGCTTGCTAGTATGAGTCCCAAGTTATCCTGGAATAATGCAATTAGGGATTCCTCAGTTCTTACTATGTGCAAGCAAGGCTAGTCTATCCAGTCGATCAATTGGCCCATGCGTGAATTAGACGAGTCCTAGCAGGACGCCCGTCAATATACAGTATACAATAATAATAAAAGCAGATACTGTTCCCTGCCCGTGTGGCAGATTTACAGTATCTGTGGGAACCAGCCGGCCCGTCGGGTACTGCTCGTCCCAAGGGGGCTGCTATGTAAGAATTTGGGAATCCATTCTCTCCATGCAATCATTATTTTATTTAACTTAATAGTCTCTACGTTGAGTGAAATCCCATACCGTGGATCATGGTCATTCAAATGAGTACTTTCGTACGGGGTACGATATGCACAACTCTACAACGATACCAGTGCGGTTAGGTTGTAGGTCTTACATTGCGTAATGCAACAATCAAATCTATCCACGGTAATCATGCCTTGACCATAAAGTACACATGCTTTTTTTGTAGAAAAATAACTAAATAAATAAATAAATAAATAGATTGAAGCCTGCATGTGCATGTATGTCAATATTCGGGATCAGCCAGTCGAGTACAATAGTTCATAACATGAACGTGTCTCATTCATTTCATTCGATAAGACGACTAGCCAGTCTCTTGGTTCTAATTAGGAACGCATGATCAATTTAGTCAAGATCACAATCATTATCAATGGTGGCAAGGCATGAAAGTCAACTAGCATTCAGTGGGGTCGAGTCTACAACTCTCAGGGTTTAATTCTAGTCAATCCGGGTATCTATAACTCAATTCATGACACATGGTACATCCCACGTAACTGTCACGCCCCAGTTCCAAATAATCGGATCGGGAACACGTGGCATGCCAGCTGTACGACCAGACATAGTTAACCCAATTCAATGGACTATGACTAGTCGTAGTACGCTGAAGTAAGACTAATAATATTAACAACACAGGCAGGTAAAATCTAGTCTCATCCATGAAACAAATAATAGATAACTGTAAAGAGAGTTCCCAGAGTCACAATAAATGTCAAAAGAAAGACCAAACACTGAACAGTACATCTGGAATGAAATAAAATGGAAAGTAGGAAATAACTGAATACAGGAAATGAACCCACATCAGAAGATAAAGCTAGCCTCCAAAGGATCAAGGCTGTGGCTCCACCTCAAGGTCGTCGTCTAATCCAGCTACTCCGTAATCAGTCGGGTAGGAATCCTCGTCAAGCTCTGGAAAAGATACCAGGTCCTCAGAGGGACATAACAAGTACACAGGAAATATGACATGCAAGATAATACTGAGCAGTAAAGTAAAAGTAACTAAATAAAAATGCTACTAAGTAATTCCTTAACCAAACAAGGACAGGAAATACGTAGTACACAATTTAAGGTGTTCTAACCATCTAAGTGTAAATGCATTTTGAGACATCTCTAGTGGCACATGAGAGGGGGAGAAGAAGAAGAAACGTCCACCAAGCGTTCTACGGTTTGAGAACGAGGGGCTACGAGCATCCAGCGTACATTGGAAACAGAATTCTCATACACCACTAGTAGACTCTCCCCACCCAATGAATACCTGTACCGTATACACGGTACAAATAATATGTAAGACGGCAATATACATATAATGTAACTAACCACTGCTACAACTCAAGATCACATGTTAATGGCCAATCAACACAAAATCTCTGCACTCAACTCACTCATATGTGATGCGTGTCTGAGATGTGTCAAGTTATACTAACTATTGACAGGGTAGTCATAAATGGTGACGAGTGCACACAACTGTAATAAATGGTCAAATGTAATACTGCGTAGTAAAGTCAAGCAAGGTGTACTTGCCTGTGTCCAATAGCTGAAAGTCCGAGTCTGGTATCGAGTCCAAGTTCCGAGAAATGAATAATCCTACAATAACATTAACCCTAATTCAATACTAATTAACCAAATTAAACTATACATTTAATTGATAATTAATCGATAATTATTATTCAAACCATTACTACTAGCTTATCATTACTAATAAATAAGAATAATATCATACAATAATAAGTATGAAGCACTTATTATTATACTTTTATATTCTGAAATTATTAATACAATTAATAATTTAATAATTAATAAATTACTTACAACTAATTAGTTAAACAATTAAGAAACACATGCATTCACAAATTCCCATTAATTATAAATACTAATTAATAAATAATGGCAAGTCTAAATTTGGTTAGAAAACACTTTTCCATGAAATCCCACTGGAAATAATATTTTTAATATTATTTACCTAATTTATAAGTAATTAAAAACATTTAACTACTAATATATAGAAATTACCAATTTAGCTATTATAAATAGAATTAAATGTTAAAAATTCACTAATAAATTGGGAAAAATCATAAATCACAGAAAATAACATTTCTAACAGTGACTATACATTTATGAGCATTACCAATAATAATTTATAATTATTATAAATTAAAACTAGTATTGAACTAATTACATAATCAAATATATTTAACTCTGGTTTAATGCCAAATAAATACTAAACATAATTATTCTCTTTTGAAAATTTTACAGTAAATAGGTATAATTATTATCTCTCAGTTTTGTATAAAACTCATTAATTAATTCTTAATGAATTAATTAATAAAAATCCAAACAGTGTAAATAAACAGTCATTTAGAATCAGTAATTCACAGTTTAAAATATAAATAAAATATCTAAACTATTTATTAAATCTTGAAAATTTAACAGTAATTAGTTTACATAATTACCTACAATTTATGTATAGATCATAACGAGTGATTCCTAATGGATTAAATTCAAAAAAATCAAAACAGAATATATAATTCTGTGGAAATTTACACAAAAACTGCTTCATTGACATCAGTTAAAATACTTAATAAATACGAATAATTTGTATAAAAATCTGATACAATTAATATAGAATCTATACTAATGTCTCTAATCAATGGACTAATAATTTAGGTACAAATTACTATCAATTAATCATTAATTAATTAATCACACAGCCATAATCCCACAAAATAATTAATTCACAGTCATTAATTAATTCAAATAAAATCATAATAATTCATAATAAATTCTCTACAATTTATTACAGAATCTACACTTTGTTAACAATCATTTAACATTAATAATACTACTTAATAATCATTAATTCTTCCTTAATCAAATCATTAATTAATGAATAAACAGGAAATTATATAGAAATTAGGGTTCTAAGTTGCAAGGGGGATATCCACGTGGCAAAGCCACGTAGAGGCTCGAGATCGTACCTGCCGACTACAGGGAGTCGGGGCTACGCTACGATGGTGATGGCGCCGCCGGAGATGGCCTGAACGCCGAGGACGAGGTGATCTCTTCGCTGAACGCACGCCGGCCGAGATAGGAGGGAAGGAGAGTTCTCGGGTAGCCGAAAAATGGAGGGGGAAGAAGTGGTGGTGTGGCTGAAAAGTGGAGAGGAAAGAGGGGTTGTGTGGCCGAAAAAATGAAAGGGAGGAGTGGTTATCATTTGGTTACAAGAGATCCATACTTTGTGGAAACCAAAATTCATGTGGTAGAGAATGGGTTAAGGTTGGTTAAGAAATTAATTAGCATTCTAAGTATACATAAACATGTAAATTCATTCTTAATTAAATAGAGACTAAAAAAATAGATTAGGGTTTGGTTTAAGGATTAAGGTCTAAGAAAAACCAGGGGCAAACACACAACCCAATATATCGTCACACATATAAATAATTCCTATATATAATTATAGAAAATCAATTAAATCATGTAATATTATTTAATAAATAAAATTTTGAAAATTAAGGGGTTTTACATTCTCCCCAACTTATTAAAATTTCGTCCTCGAAATTGAAACAAGCTAGGGTAAAAGAATCACACAATCACAATTCTAATTCTAGGCAATTTACAAACTAAATTAAGCAGAATCTAGAGAGCAATTATTAACAGAATTTAGTCATACCAGACGCCTCACGAAGGTATGGAAAACGCTCCAGAATAGAATCTTCCCGCTCCCAAGTCGATTCGCCCGGAGAATGGTGTTTCCACGCAACTCGGACTAGTCGAATGGTCTTCCCCTTCAACACTTTCTCTCTGCGGTCTAGGATCTCCACAGGCTGCTCCTCGTAGGACAAGGTCGGTCCCACGGTGATCTCTGAATGATCAAGTATGTGGTTAGGGTCTGCCACATACTTCCTCAACTGGGAGACATGAAATACATCATGGACGCCTTCCAATGACTGCGGAAGTGCCAATCTGTATGCAACCTCGCCAACTTTCTCCAACACATCGAATGGTCCGATGTACCTTGGGCTGAGCTTTCCTCTGACTCCAAATCTGATCGTACCTCTAGTCGGGGAGATTCTCAAGAACACATGATCTTCTTCCTTGAACTCAAGAGGTCGCCTATGAGTGTCTGTCCACTGTTTCTGCCGGTCCTGTGCTGCTCGTAGATGTCCCTGAATCTTCTTGACTGTATCTACTGTACGAGTCACCAACTCTGGTCCCAATATCTGTCTCTCGCCTACATCACCCCAACATGCTGGCGATCGACACTTCCTTCCGTACAATGCTTCAAAAGGGGCCATCTGGATACTTGCCTGGTAGCTATTGTTGTAAGAGAATTCTACCAAGTGCAAGTGATCCTCCCAGGATCCACCAAAATCCAACATGCAAGCTCTCAACATGTCCTCCAACGTCTGAATGGTACGCTCTGACTGCCCATCCGTCTGAGGGTGATAAGCTGTGCTGAACTTCAATCTTGTGTCCAGACTTTCCTGCATGCTCTTCCAGAAGTGCGATGTGAATCTTGTATCTCGATCAGAGACTATACTGACTGGTACTCCATGTAATCGCACTATCTCCTTCATATATAAGTCTGCCAATACCTCTGTAGATTGCCCCACTCGAAATGGTATGAAATGAGCAGACTTCGATAATCTGTCCACAATCACCCAAACTGCATCTCGTCCAGCTGGGCTCCTCGGAAATCCCGTAACGAAATCCATAGTGATGTGCTCCCACTTCCACTCAGGTATCGGAAGCGGTTGCAACAATCCTGCGAATCTCTGATGTTCAGCTTTGACTTGCTGACACACCAAACACTTCGCCATGAAACGTGCTATCTCACGTTTCATCCCATGCCACCAGTAGTGCTGTCTCAGGTCCCTGTACATCTTCGTACCTCCTGGATGAATAGAATAAATCGAGCTATGAGCCTCTGCCATCAGCTCCTGCCTGATCTCCCCATTAGGAACATAGAGGCGATCACCACACCTCAAGGTCCCGTCTTCGTGAATCCTCAATCCAGTTTGCAGTCCCTGCTCTGTCCTCTGTCGAAGCCTCTGATATCTGGCATCTGTGGGTAAAGTCGCCTTGATCCTCTCTACTAATGAAGACTGAACCTGAATATTCATCATCTGCGCAACTCCTCCAGGCCTAACAACTTCAATGCCCATCTTCTCCAAATCGTATAGCAACTCCTTTTGTGATGTCAAGAAGTGCGCCATAGGTTTCCGGCTCAATGCATCTGCTACTGAATTAGCCTTCCCTGGATGGTACTGTAACTCTATATCAAAATCTGCCATCAATTCAAGCCAACGCCTCTGCCTCAAATTTAAATCTTTCTGAGTAAAGACATACTTGAGGCTCTTATGATCTGTATATACCTCCACCGTTTCTCCATACAGATAATGTCTCCAAAGCTTCAGGGCAAATATCACCGCCGCAAGCTCTAAGTCGTGCGTGGGATAATTCTTCTCATGGGTCCTCAACTGCCGAGAACCATATGCCACTACCTTCCCATGTTGCATCAAGACGCATCCTAATCCCTTCCCGGATGCATCGCTATAGATGACAAAACCTCCTGGTCCTGATGGAATGGTCAAAACTGGTGCAGTAGTAAGGCGCCTCTTCAATTCATCAAAGGCAGCTTGGCATTCTTCCGTCCATTCGAACTTCTGATCCTTGCGGGTCAACTTGGTCATGGGCTCCGCAATCCTTGCAAAATTCTCTACGAACCTCCGGTAATATCCGGCAAGCCCTAGAAAACTTCGTATCTCTAAAACATCGGTTGGAGTTGGCCACGACTCCACTGCTGATATCTTCGTCGGATCCACTTCTATGCCTTTCCCTGAGATAACATGTCCAAGAAATGAAACATGATCTAGCAAAAATTCACACTTACTCAGCTTCGCATATAACTTCTGATGCCTCAAGACCTCCAGCACCTTCCTCAAGTGATCCTCATGCTCTTCATGGTTCTTTGAATACACCAAAATGTCGTCGATAAATACTACGACAAATTTGTCAAGATATTCATGGAATACTCTGTTCATTAAATTCATGAACACAGCAGGTGCATTAGTCAAACCAAAGGGCATTACTAAGAACTCATAATGACCATACCGAGTCCTGAATGCCGTCTTCTGGATGTCTTCCCTCCGAACTTTCACTTGATGGTATCCCGATCTCAGATCAATCTTCGAGAATACCTGGGCTCCTGTCAGCTGGTCAAATAGATCATCAATTCGGGACAGGGGATACTTGTTCTTGATTGTCACAGCATTAAGAGCCCTATAATCAATGCACATGCGAACTGTTCCATCTTTCTTTGGCACAAACAAGACTGGGGCTCCCGATGGTGATGCACTTGGTCTGATAAATCCTTTGTCTTGCAACTCCTGCAACTGTACCTTTATTTCATCTAGCTCCTTCTTCGCCAATCGATAGACATTTGAAGAGATTGGTGCCGCTCCTGGTATGAGCTCAATGGTGAACTCAACCTCTCTGTCGGGTGGTAGTCCCGGCAGATCATCAGGAAAGACATCAGAAAACTCATCAATGATTGGTGGCGGGGCCACCTCCATCGCCATGCAAGCTCCATGATACTGAGAGACTCCCTTCTCAATGCTTCCTCTCTGAAATTCAAACTCCAGCTGGCCTGGCGGTCTAAATATAACACAACCCTTGTGGCAGTCCAATATCGCATGATATTGACTAAGCCAATCCATACCCAGCACTACGTCATAAGTTGGCATAGGAAATACCAAAAGTCGAGCTCTCATCTCCCTGCCACAAATAACTACCGAACAGGCTCTACATGAACTATTTACAGGTACTAAACCTCCACCAGTAATAATATTCCAACTCTTAGGCATAGTAGAAGTAGCTATCCTATGCACAGCTACAAATCTAGATGATATGAAAGACAGGGTAGCACCAGAATCAAATAATACTGTAGCAGGCAATGAACCTACTAAGATAGTACCTGTGATAGCCTCTCCTACTGCTTCTTCCTCTCCCTGAGTGAGAGCAAAGATCTGACCCTGCTTCTTGTTTCCTGCCTGCTGCTTGGCCTTCTCAAACTGTGCTGACTGGGAAGGGAGTATAGGTCCTCTCTGCTGACCTCCTGATGCTGGTGGCTTCTGTCCTCCTGCTGGCACAATAGCTCCCCGAACCGGGCAATCTCGAGCCTGATGCTGACCTGAACCACAGGCTAAGCAAGTACCCAGCCTCCTTCTGCACTCTCTCTCCAAGTGACCCTTCTTGCCACAGTAATGACAAGTTGGGAGCTCCTTCGACTGATAGGGTCCAGTCCTCTGATGCTACTGATGTCCCATAGGTCGCCGAATAGGACCTCCTTGCTGCGTCTTCTGCTGTACTTGCTGGCTCCTCTGCTGGTGTTGCCTCCCCTTGACAATTGACTCTTGGATTCTGGCCTCCGTCAGCACCTCAGAATAAGAAACTCGGGACTGAGTGCTGGTAAATTGTTGTAACTCCTGTCTCAGTCCGTTGTGGAACCTCTTAGCTTTCTCCAGATCGGTGGGGATCAGCACCTCCCCATATTTGCTGAGACGACTAAACTCCGAGTCGTACTCATCCACTGTCTTGTTTCCCTGCTCCAGGTGCAGGAACTGGTTGTATAAAGCATTCTTCACAGTAGCAGGAAAGTACTTCTTATCAAAGAACTCCAGAAACTGTTCCCACGACTGACGGGTACCCAACTGACGCTCCATAGAATCCCACCAGTGATGGGCATTCCCCTCCAGCTGAGTTCTTACGCCAGTCATCTATAAATCTTCTGACAACTGAGATGCCTGTAATTTCTTCTTGGTGCTGGCGATCCAATTAGTGGTCTCCTCCGGAGTCTCATTCCCTTTGTAAGGTTTGGGGTCCATCTGCACGTAGTCCTTCACTGAACCTACCCGCGCTGGTCTCGCGGGAGCTTGTGTCGGAGCTGGTGCAGGTGCTGGTGCTGTCATCCTCTCCATAGCTGTCAGGAATCCCTGTCTCATCTCAGCAGCTTCCCGCCTCTACTCAGCTGCTTCTTGCCTCTGTTCTTGCATCATCATGTGCATGAACTGAAACATCTGCGCCTGACTGTCTGGTGGCACAGTCGGGGGCACTCCAAATGGTGTCTGAGGGTTCCGCGGGGGAGGTGGTGGTACCCCAGTCGGTTGTGCACCAACTGGCTGAGACGTCTGCCCTGGAAGCAAAGGGTGAGTTGGAACTACCCTTGCGGACTGTTCATCCGTACCAGATGACTGGTTGTCTCCACCGGCAGCGGTACGTCCACTCCTCAAATTCATGATTCTGCAGAGATATGATAGAAGGAATTAAGAATAGGACGGAAACAAACGAGATGCAAAAGATTTTGTTCAAGGATATTCAAGAATAATATAATCAAGTATGGATGAGACCCTATATTCTAAACTTAATTTGCAGGCTTGTCTGGTACAGTAACGTAACCAAACAAATTTCATAGACCTGCATGGGCCACCACTAAAACATGTCACGCCCCAGTTCCAAATAATCGGATCGGGAACACGTGGCATGCCAGCTGTACGACCAGACATAGTTAACCCAATTTAATGGACTATGACTAGTCGTAGTACGCTGAAGTAAGACTAATAATATTAACAACACAGGCAGGTAAAATCTAGTCTCATCCATGAAACAAATAATAGATAACTGTAAAGAGAGTTCCCAGAGTCACAATAAATGTCAAAAGAAAGACCAAACACTGAACAGTACATCTGGAATGAAATAAAATGGAAAGTAGGAAATAACTGAATACAGGAAATGAACCCACATCAGAAGATAAAGCTAGCCTCCAAAGGATCAAGGCTGTGGCTCCACCTCAAGGTCGTCGTCTAATCCAGCTACTCCGTAATCAGTCGGGTAGGAATCCTCGTCAAGCTCTGGAAAAGATACCAGGTCCTCAGAGGGACATAACAAGTACACAGGAAATATGACATACAAGATAATACTGAGCAGTAAAGTAAAAGTAACTAAATAAAAATGCTACTAAGTAATTCCTTAACCAAACAAGGACAGGAAATACGTAGTACACAATTTAAGGTGTTCTAACCATCTAAGTGTAAATGCATTTTGAGACATCTCTAGTGGCACATGAGAGGGGGAGAAGAAGAAGAAACGTCCACCAAGCGTTCTACGGTTTGAGAACGAGGGGCTACGAGCATCCAGCGTACATTGGAAACAGAATTCTCATACACCACTAGTAGACTCTCCCCACCCAATGAATACCTGTACCGTATACACGGTACAAATAATATGTAAGACGGCAATATACATATAATGTAACTAACCACTGCTACAACTCAAGATCACATGTTAATGGCCAATCAACACAAAATCTCTGCACTCAACTCACTCATATGTGATGCGTGTCTGAGATGTGTCAAGTTATACTAACTATTGACAGGGTAGTCATAAATGGTGACGAGTGCACACAACTGTAATAAATGGTCAAATGTAATACTGCGTAGTAAAGTCAAGCAAGGTGTACTTGCCTGTGTCCAATAGCTGAAAGTCCGAGTCTGGTATCGAGTCCAAGTTCCGAGAAATGAATAATCCTACAATAACATTAACCCTAATTCAATACTAATTAACCAAATTAAACTATACATTTAATTGATAATTAATCGATAATTATTATTCAAACCATTACTACTAGCTTATCATTACT
The DNA here is from genome assembly GCA_029216955.1 of Iris pallida. Classification (NCBI taxonomy): domain Eukaryota; kingdom Viridiplantae; phylum Streptophyta; class Magnoliopsida; order Asparagales; family Iridaceae; genus Iris; species Iris pallida. The sequence goes on along the minus strand of JANAVB010029285.1, from coordinate 42,843 downwards.
AATAAATAAGAATAATATCATACAATAATAAGTATGAAGCACTTATTATTATACTTTTATATTCTGAAATTATTAATACAATTAATAATTTAATAATTAATAAATTACTTACAACTAATTAGTTAAACAATTAAGAAACACATGCATTCACAAATTCCCATTAATTATAAATACTAATTAATAAATAATGGCAAGTCTAAATTTGGTTAGAAAACACTTTTCCATGAAATCCCACTGGAAATAATATTTTTAATATTATTTACCTAATTTATAAGTAATTAAAAACATTTAACTACTAATATATAGAAATTACCAATTTAGCTATTATAAATAGAATTAAATGTTAAAAATTCACTAATAAATTGGGAAAAATCATAAATCACAGAAAATAACATTTCTAACAGTGACTATACATTTATGAGCATTACCAATAATAATTTATAATTATTATAAATTAAAACTAGTATTGAACTAATTACATAATCAAATATATTTAACTCTGGTTTAATGCCAAATAAATACTAAACATAATTATTCTCTTTTGAAAATTTTACAGTAAATAGGTATAATTATTATCTCTCAGTTTTGTATAAAACTCATTAATTAATTCTTAATGAATTAATTAATAAAAATCCAAACAGTGTAAATAAACAGTCATTTAGAATCAGTAATTCACAGTTTAAAATATAAATAAAATATCTAAACTATTTATTAAATCTTGAAAATTTAACAGTAATTAGTTTACATAATTACCTACAATTTATGTATAGATCATAACGAGTGATTCCTAATGGATTAAATTCAAAAAAATCAAAACAGAATATATAATTCTGTGGAAATTTACACAAAAACTGCTTCATTGACATCAGTTAAAATACTTAATAAATACGAATAATTTGTATAAAAGTCTGATACAATTAATATAGAATCTATACTAATGTCTCTAATCAATGGACTAATAATTTAGGTACAAATTACTATCAATTAATCATTAATTAATTAATCACACAGCCATAATCCCACAAAATAATTAATTCACAGTCATTAATTAATTCAAATAAAATCATAATAATTCATAATAAATTCTCTACAATTTATTACAGAATCTACACTTTGTTAACAATCATTTAACATTAATAATACTACTTAATAATCATTAATTCTTCCTTAATCAAATCATTAATTAATGAATAAACAGGAAATTATATAGAAATTAGGGTTCTAAGTTGCAAGGGGGATATCCACGTGGCAAAGCCACGTAGAGGCTCGAGATCGTACCTGCCGACTGCAGGGAGTCGGGGCTACGCTACGATGGTGATGGCGCCGCCGGAGATGGCCTGAACGCCGAGGACGAGGTGATCTCTTCGCTGAATGCACGCCGGCCGAGATAGGAGGGAAGGAGAGTTCTCGGGTAGCCGAAAAATGGAGGGGGAAGAAGTGGTGGTGTGGCCGAAAAGTGGAGGGGAAAGAGGGGTTGTGTGGCCGAAAAAATGAAAGGGAGGAGTGGTTATCATTTGGTTACAAGAGATCCATACTTTGTGGAAACCAAAATTCATGTGGTAGAGAATGGGTTAAGGTTGGTTAAGAAATTAATTAGCATTCTAAGTATACATAAACATGTAAATTCATTCTTAATTAAATAGAGACTAAAAAAATAGATTAGGGTTTGGTTTAAGGATTAAGGTCTAAGAAAAACCAGGGGCAAACACACAACCCAATATATAGTCACACATATAAATAATTCCTATATATAATTATAGAAAATCAATTAAATCATGTAATATTATTTAATAAATAAAATTTTGAAAATTAAGGGGTTTTACAGTAACAATCTATAATTAACAGAAATATCAATATATCATGATTATATCAAGTTTATGCAAAAAGGCGTAAGGATATAAAATGGACGTTAAACATCTAATAAGATATCAATATACAGGGCTATAGAAGATCCAGGGTAAGCAGGCTACTCCCATGTCAGCCTACGCTTATGCCAGTGTACGCTCAGGTCAAGCTTCGCTCAAGCCAGCGTACGCCCAGGTCAAGCTACGCTCAAGCCAAGATAGCGTATGGGAGTCATACGCTTCCAAAAGGCAGCGTATGAACTCCATACGACTCCTTACTATCCAAGTGAGCGTATGCAAGTCATACGCTCCCCAAAGGCAGTGTATGGACTCCATACGACTCCTGACCATTCAAGTCAGCGTATGCAAGTCATACGCTCCCAAAAGGTAGCGTATGAACTCCATACGACTCCTGACCATTCAAGTCAGCGTATGCAAGTCATACGCTTCCCAAAGGCAGCGTATGAACTCCATACGACACACGCTTCCAAAAGGTAGCGTATGAACTCCATACGACACACGCTTCCAAAAGGTAGCGTATGCAAGACACACGCTTCCTAAAAAGGCAGCGTATGGATTCCATGCTGCGCTAAAGAGCGCGCACAGCTCAGTGACGCAGCTAAAAAGCTAGCATACACTGCTCACTGTCTTCTCCAAACAGCAAGAACTCCATGGTTGTACCCTAAAGCTTCAAAAGTCCATAGCTCTGTCAAAATAAGTCCGAATCCAACTTTTCAAAGGTCAAAATTGGGTAGGATGAACTGCTCTACGACAAGGAATCATCAAATCTTGAGAACAAAGGAGTTCGCTAGATCAAAACCCATAGACAACCGAAAATACAATAACTTAGATCTACAAGAAATGAACCAATGAAATCAAAAATACTAAGCACTAAACTCTCTTAGAATCATGAGAGGAAGAATATTGAACCATAAAATATGGTCCTCATGTAGAGCAAGATGTACTTGCCTAGTTGGTAGGTGGAGAGAGTAATGAAAGGAAGAAGAAGAAGTAATGGTGAAGAAGTAAAGTAAATGAGGAGAGAGAAGGGAGAGGGTGGCTTTAAATAAAAGGTGGTGGTAGGTGGGAGTTGGGCCGGGTTCTAAATGGGTCGGGTTGTACGTGTCCAACAAGGCTAACCCGAAAGTAAAACTAAAGCAGGAATTAAAATGCAGGTAATAAAATTACAGGAAGAAATGCAGAAATAAAATTGCAGGAATTAATTAGCATAAAAATTAAAGAGCAGCTAATTAATTAACATGAAAATTTAAAGAGCAGATAATAGAATTGTAGATAAATAAAGTGCAGAAAATAAAATACAGATAATTAATTAACATAGAGTTATAGGAATTTAAATACAGGATACTACATGATAAATACTAAATAAATACATTCAGGCAATATACGTATTAGAATACGCATTCCGGGAACGGGAAGTGACATCTCTACCCTCTTTGAAAAAATTTCGTCCTCGGAATTTCAAATTCAAGCAAGATAGAAATATCGGGGCTAAACTAATCTAAGTACAAGCAATTCAGTAAAGCAATTATTTTACAATGTCCATAGCAAGTAACATATCCATATTTAACAATCTACATTATCTAGCAATTCTACCCATAAGGGGTTAAGCATGAGGAATCAAGACAATCAAGGTACACAGAAAAAGATATACCTTGTGAGTCAAACAGATGTGGATACCGTGATCGGATATCATCCTCACGTTTCCACGTTGACTCTCCCAAAGAGTGATGACCCCAAGCAACCCGGACAAGGTTAATTGTTCGGTTCTTGAGTATCTTCTCCCTTCGGTCCAAGATAGACACAGGTTGCTCCCCGTAAGACGGGTTGGTACCAACAACCAGCTCAGAATGATCGAGGATATGGCTTGGGTCTGATACATACCTCCGTAATTGAGATATATGAAACACGTCATGCACCTCTCGTAACGAAGGTGGAAGTGATAAACGATAAGCAACATCGCCTATCCGATCAAGGATAACAAATGGGCCCACGTACCGCGGACTCAGTTTCCCGTGAACGCCAAATCTAATGACCCCACGAGTAGGTGAGTTCCACAAGAATACGTGGTCCCCAACAGAGAACTCTAACGGCCTACGATGCTGGTCCGCCCAATGACGATGTCGATCCTGCGCAACACGAAGTCGTTCTCTAATTCCCTTAATCACTTCAACCGTCTGGATAATCATTTCTGGGCCTAGTATCTTCCTTTCTCCGATATCATCCCATGCTAGTGGCGATCTACACTTCTTACCATATAGTGCCTCAAATGGCGCCATCTGGATACTGGCTTGATAACTGTTGTTGTATGAGAATTCGACCAAGTGAAGGTGACTCTCCCAAGACCCTCCAAAATCTAGAGTGCAAGCTCGCAACATGTCTTCTAAAGTTTGAATCGTCCTTTCTGATTGCCCGTCCGTCTGTGGATGGTAAGCCGTGCTAAATTTTAACTTGGTACCCAGACTATGATGTAAGCTCTTCCAAAAATACGATGTAAAGCGGGTATCCCGATCCGACACAATACTGACAGGAACTCCATGCTGCCTGACTATCTGTTGCATATACAACTCTGCCAACATTTCTGTAGATTGCCCTACTCTAAAAGGAAGAAAATGTGCTACCTTTGTAAGCCGATCTACTATCACCCAAATAGCATCCTTACCACTTGGCGATCTCGGTAAACCGGTCACAAAGTCCATCGTGATATGCTCCCACTTCCATTCCGGGATAGAAAGCGGTTACAATAATCCAGCTGGCCTCTGCTGTTCTGTCTTTACTTGCGGACATATCAAGCAACGGGAAACAAACCTAGCTATCTCCCTCTTCATCCCGTTCCACCAGAAGTGCTGCTTGATATCTTGGTACATCTTGGTCCCTCAAGGATGTATAGAATACTGGGAACTGTGAGCTTCTACCATAACTTCCTGTCTGATATCTCCACTAGGTACACATAGACGTGATCCAAACCTAAGCGTACCATCTTCATGAATTTGCATCTCCTTTCTGAGTCCTGGCTCACATTCTGCCCTAAGCTTCTGAATCCTTGGGTCTTGTGCCTGAGCTGCCTTGATCCTATCTACCAAGTCAGATTGGACTTGTAGACTAGCCAGAACTCCTACATCACTAGGAAGTATAACTTCTATGCCCATCTCCTGAAAGTCTTCTAAGATATGTCTCTGCGTTGTCAACATAAATGCGCCGCCTCTTCTGCTAAGAGCGTCTGCTACTACATTTGCCTTGCCTGGTTGATACTGAAGCTCCACATCATAATCCTTGATCAACTCTAGCCATCTTCTCTGCCTCATGTTTAGTTCCTTCTGAGTAAAGATGTACTTCAGACTTTTGTGATCTGTGTACATCTCCACTCGGTCACCATATAAGTAATGCCTCCATAGCTTCAAAGCAAATACTACTGCCGCCAACTCCAAATCATGAGTTGGGTAATTCTTCTCGTGGTCCCGAAGCTGCCTAGATGCATATGCTATCACCTTCCCATGTTGCATAAGGACACATCCAAGTCCTTTACCTGACGCATCAGAATATACTGTAAAACCTCCGGGTCCAACTGGCAATGTAAGAATAGGTGCTGATATCAACTTCTGCTTCAAAGTCTCGAATGATGCCTGATATTCTGCCGACCAAACGAATGGTACATCCTTCCGGGTCAAGCGGGTCATGGGTGCTGAAAGTCTTACAAAATCTGACACAAATCTTCTGTAATATCCTGCCAATCCTAAGAAACTCCGCACATCAGCTACGGTCTTGGGTTCTGGCCAACTCTCTACTGCTTCTACCTTCTTGGGATCCACTGCTACTCTAGCTCTTGATACAATATGACCCAAAAATGAAATGTGATCCGTCCAGAATTCACACTTGCTGAGCTTGGCATACAACTGGTTCTCTCTTAGAACCTGCAACACTTTTCTGAGGTGGTCTTCATGCTCCTCTTCACTAGCAGAGTATACGAGTATGTCGTCAAGAAAGACAACGACAAACTGATCTAAGTATGGTATAAAGATGCGGTTCATCAAATCCATGAATATAGCTGGAGCATTGGTCAAACCAAACGGCATTACTAAGAACTCATAATGCCCAAACTTCGACCTGAATGTTGTCTTAGGAATATCCTCCTTCCGAACCCTCACCTGATGATACCCTGAACGAAGATCTATCTTGGAGAAAACTCTAGCCTTGCTCAACTGATCAAATAAGTTGTCGATCCTGGGTAATGGGTACTTGTTCTTTACTGTTGCCGCGTTAAGCTTCCTGTAATCGATGCATAATCTGGATGATCCATCCTTCTTCCCCACAAGTACCACTGGTGCTGCCCATGGCGATATGCTAGCTTGGATAAACTTCTTCTCCTTCATTTCCTCTATGTGCTGATACACCTTGGCCTGCTCTGAATCCGCCATTCTGTAAACCCGATCTGATATTAGTTTAGTTCCAGGTTCCAATTCTATGCTGAACTCAATATCTCTAACTGGTGGTAGACCTGGAAGTTCTTCGGGAAATACGTCTAGAAACTCTTCAACTACCTTCGGAATCTGAACTTCTTCCATTGCTGTTACTACTCCCTGCTCTTGCTGAGTTGCCTCTGATCTGACTAAGGTGAACCTCTTCATGCCTGGAATATCAAAAGATACACTCCCACTACGACAATCTATTGTCGCATGACTGTCTTTCAGCCAGTCCATGCCTAAGATAACGTCGAAATTTCCAACAAGAAATTCTATCAACCGGGCGGGTAAAGGATGCCCGCACACTACAATACTACATGCTAAACTAACTCTACTAACTCCCACGAGCCCATTACCAGTGAGTACATTCAACCTCCCTGGCAATGCCTCGAACTCCACTCCTAGTCGTGTCGCAAATTGTGCAGATATAAATGAATGGGATGCTCCCGAATCAAACAATGCTACTGCGGGATATGAGGCGACGAGAATGTTACCTGCCACAACATCTCCCGATGCTAATGCCTCTTCCAAGGACAGTATGAATGCCTGCCCTCGACCTCCTTGCTGGTTCACATGTTGCGGCCTAGCCTGGTGCTGCTGCTGGCCCCTGCCTTGATGATGCTGGGGTGGTCTATGCTGGTGTTGCTGCATCGGCGGCCCTTGCTGCCGAAACATCTGAGCCTGTGATACTAACGGACGTTGCGCCAACGGCCTCACTGCCAATGCTGGTCCTCGATACTGCCCTGCCCCTGGTGCTGGTAGAGCAGGAAACTGCTGCCCTGGTCCTCCTGACCTCGAATTCATGGGACATGTGGTAACCCGATGATCTGGATTTCCACATATCAGACACAGTCCATTCAATGTCCGACACACATCTCTAGTGTGCCCCATCTTCCCACAATAAGTGCAGCCCGCCGGAGGTTACTGGTTCTTCCTCTGTTGCTGTTGCTACTGCCTGGGTGGTGGTGCTGGCCCTCGCATCGCCACATCGTGGATACGAATGCCAGTGGATGGTGCTGTTGTTCGGGGCGCTGCTCCCCCTCCTCCTTCAATCTGACTGTGGGATCTCTTCTGACCCCTAGTCCTTACTGCAAGCCTCTGAATGGTGATCTCATGCCTTCGAGTCGCCGTCAATATCTCATCAAAAGTCTGGTAATTGTGCCCCTCTATCAATTGCAAGAGCTCAAGATGAAACCCTTGCTGGAACCTCATCGCCCTCTGGCATTCCGTTGCTACCATCTCTGGGGCAAACCTACTCAATCTGCAGAACTCCGCTGCATAAGCATCTACAGTCTTGCCAGCCTGTCTGAGGCTGATAAACTTCTGTTGTAGCTCAAACTGTGCCACAACTCCATAGTACTTCGTCTTGAACCTTGCAGTAAAATCGTCCCAAGCAACGGGACGCCTGATGCCTACTTCCTCTGCTTCCCACCAATCACGTGCGAGATCCTGAAGTAACAACTTCACTAGATCTACACGTTCTTCTGTCGGTACCTTAGCGGCTGTCAGGATAGCCTCAATATCCTTAAGCCATGTATCTGCTGAGATGGCATCCTCCGTGCCCTCGAAACGGCGGGGGTTGTACTTGCAAAACCGGGCTGACGCCCCTGAATCTGTCCTCGCCCCTCTTTCCAATGCTGTCTGTAATCCTTGGTTGAGTAGTATATTCTGCTCTTGCAACTGAGCGTGCATGCGCTGCTGGGCCAACATCTGGTGCTGCTGAGTAGCCATCATTCCTCTCATGATCTCCAGAAGGGCTGGTGTGTCCACTTGGGTAGGTGGAACTGTTGGTGGGGGTGGAACATCTGGATACTGTGATCCAGCTGCTGCTTCCACGATCACTTCTTCCTGAGTAGCCTCCTGAGTTAGTACCGGCTCTTGTTGCTGACCAACAGGGTCAGGTTGTCCATGTTGCTGTCCATGTTGTTGTTGTCCAGCTCTGACCGATGCGGACGAAGTGCCCCTAAGGAAAGGGACAAGAGAACAATCAAACGACCGGACATAAAGGATCAATGAAGTCAAAGGATACTGGAATGTCAAGCTAGAGTTGAGAATCGACGAATCATGAGATCAAGAGAAAACATGTGTGATTGAGACATCCTATTAAACAAAATACCCCACAAGTCTGAAATCAGACCTGCATGGGCCACCACTAAAACCTTGTCACGCCCCAGAACCAGAATACTGGAGAGCGGGGGAGTGACTCAGCCAGCTACGTATTACGGGTAGATGAATACCGTATAATACGATCAATGCTGTCTAACCAGACGAGGGGGTGCATACTACATAAAAGTCTTACTATGGTCATTACACATCTATTGTCTCAATCATTCAAACAAGAAACAGAAATATAAAACATGTAAGGTAAAGCAGTAAGGCGTCCCAAACGCTCTGTCAAAATGTTCTTGATATCTGGCTTTACAAAACATAGCCAGATTGGTGTAGCAAAAGTATACACAATTGTTATCAGCTGCAGTCTGACTTAATTATAATTATGCAAAAGTAAGTACAAGACAATCCGACTAACATGTCGGTGCCAAACGGCAAGGTATAAAGTAGATAACAAAACGAGTGGTGAAGTTAAGGAACCCACTCGAGGCCTCCTGCAATCATTCCTCTAGTATTGACCATCCTGGAGATGGAAGTACGCTGAGTCCTCGGGAACAGGCTCTAAATCTGGCTATGCAAAACCAGAGAGGTTAGACCTCTAATAGCAAGTACCACAAGGGAGCACGACATGAGAACTAAAACCAGTAAGTAAGAGAATATAATAATAGATCTCTGCTTGCTACTAGAACTCACATCACATCAAGACACTTCGAACCAACCTCCCAACCAAACAAGGACAGAAGTTGGCCCGTCATGTCCTGACATTCTGATCATCCCAGTTAGGTAACAGAGTACAGTGAACAAACAAATCATCTTGAACGGCCAATCAACTCCTACGGCTTGCTATTATGAGTCCCAAGTTATCCTGGAATAATGCAATTAGGGATTCCTCAGTTCTTACTATGTGCAAGCAAGGCTAGTCTATCCAGTCGATCAATTGGCCTATGTGTGAATTAGATGAGTCCTAGCAGGACGCCCGTCAATATACAATATACAATAATAATAAAAGCAGATACTGTTCCCTGCCCGTGTGGTAGATTTACAATATCTGTGGGAACCAGCCGGCCCGTCGGGTACTGCTCGTCCCAAAGAGGCTGCCATGTAAGAATTCGGGAATCCATTCTCTCCATGCAATCATTATTTTATTTAACTTAATAGTCTCTACGTTGAGTGAAATCCCATGCCGTGGATCATGGTCATTCAAATGAGTACTTTCGTACGGGGTACGATATGCACAACTCTACAACGATACAAGTGCGGTTAGGTTGCAGGTCTTACATAGCGTAATACAACAATCAAATCTATCCACGGTAATCATGCCTTGACCATAAAGTACACATGCTTCTTTTGTAGAAAAATAACTAAATAAATAAATAAATAAATAGATTGAAGCCTGCATGTGCATGTATGTCAATATTCGGGATCAGCCAGTCGAGTAAAATAGTTCATAACATGAACGTGTCTCATTCATTTCATTCGATAAGATGACTAGCCAGTCTCTTGGTTCTAATTAGGAACGCATGATCAATTTAGTCAAGATCACAATCATTATCAATGGTGGCAAGGCATGAAAGTCAACTAGCATTCAGTGGGGTCGAGTCTACAACTCTCAGGGTTTAATTCTAGTCAATCCGGGTATCTATAACTCAATTCATGACACATGGTACATCCCACGTAACAATCTATAATTAACAGAAATATCAATATATCATGATTATATCAAGTTTATGCAAAAAGGCGTAAGGATATAAAATGGACGTTAAACATCTAATAAGATATCAATATACAGGGCTATAGAAGATCCAGGGTAAGCAGGCTACTCCCATGTCAGCCTACGCTTATGCCAGCGTACGCTCAGGTCAAGCTACGCTCAAGCCAGCGTACGCCCAGGTCAAGCTACGCTCAAGCCAAGATAGCGTATGGGAGTCATACGCTTCCAAAAGGCTGCGTATGAACTCCATACGACTCCTTACTCTCCAAGTGAGCGTATGCAAGTCATACGCTCCCCAAAGGCAGCGTATGGACTCCATACGACTCCTGACCATTCAAGTCAGCGTATGCAAGTCATACGCTCCCAAAAGGTAGCGTATGAACTCCATACGACTCCTGACCATTCAAGTCAGCGTATGCAAGTCATACGCTCCCCAAAGGCAGCGTATGAACTCCATACGACACACGCTTCCAAAAGGTAGCGTATGAACTCCATACGACACACGCTTCCAAAAGGTAGCGTATGCAAGACACACGCTTCCTAAAAAGGCAGCGTATGGATTCCATGCTGCGCTAAAGAGCGCGCATAGCTCAGTGACGCAGCTAAAAAGCTAGCATATACTGCTCACTATCTTCTCCAAACAGCAAGAACTCCATGGTTGTACCCCAAAGCTTCAAAAGTCCATAGCTCTGTCAAAATAAGTCCGAATCCAACTTTCCAAAGGTCAAAATTGGGTAGGATGAACTGCTCTACGACAAGGAACCATCAAATCTTGAGAACAAAGGAGTTTACTAGATCAAAACCCATAAACAACCGAAAATACAATAACTTAGATCTACAAGAAATGAACCAATGAAATCAAAAATACTAAGCACTAAACTCTCTTAGAATCATGAGAGGAAGAATATTGAACCATAAAATATGGTCCTTATGTAGAGAAAGATATACTTGCCTAGTTGGTAGGTGGAGAGAGTAATGAAAGGAAGAAGAAGAAGTAATGGTGAAGAAGTAAAGTAAATGAGGAGAGAGAAGGGAGAGGGTGGCTTTAAATAAAAGGTGGTGGTAGGTGGGAGTTGGGCCGGGTTCTAAATGGGTCGGGTTGTACGGGTCCAACAAGGCTAACCCGAAAGTAAAACTAAAGCAGGAATTAAAATACAGGTAATAAAATTACAGGAAGAAATACAGAAATAAAATTGCAGGAATTAATTAGCATGAAAATTAAAGAGCAGCTAATTAATTAACATGAAAATTTAAAGAGCAGATAATAGAATTGCAGAAAAATAAAGTGCAGAAAATAAAATGCAGATAATTAATTAACATAAAGTTATAGGAATTTAAATACAGGATACTACATGATAAATACTAAATAAATATATTCAGGCAATATACGTATTAGAATACGCATTCCGGGAATGGGGAGTGACATGGGACGTGACATGGTTTAAGTGGTGGCCCATGCAAGTCTTGTAAATCAAGAAATGTGAGGGTTTACCGAATAGATGTCTTAATCAGTATTCGCCCTTGATCTCCGCCCGTATTTTCAAATCCCTAAAATTCTTGCCCTGATTACATGCTTGTATCGTTGATCTGTCCTGGTCCTTCCTTATTATTTTCCTGTGTCGTCTTCTTCAGCGGCACTGTACCTGACCCTGCCGATCAGCAAGGAGGAGCACCTCCCGTGGGCCAGCAGCAACCTGGAGATCAAGCCCAGCATTCCGAAGTCGCCTCCAGAGTGATACCTACTGGAGGAGAGTCACCAGTTCGGCCCATCCAGCCCGCAGAGCCCGATGATGGAACCTTAGTAGGCCTCATCAGAACCTTGATAGCTTCCTAGGATCGTCGAAGCGACGCCCTGTACCAGACAGTTCAAGATGCTTTGACCCAAGATGGACATCCAGGGAACCAGGCGGCCAACAGCTTCAAGCGCTTGAACCCTCCTTTCTTCGACGGCAGCGAGGATACAATTGACGCGGATGCATGGCTTCAGGATACCGAGGTGATTCTGGAAGTAGCTAGGACACCTGAGAATGAGAAGGTGGCGGTGGTACGCCTGTAGTTGTTGGACTTGGCTCGCAGTTGGTGGGCGGCGCAAGCCATGGGATTAGTGGCACCCATTGCTTGGGCAGTGTTTAGAGAGAGATTCCAGACGAAGTACTTTGATGCTGTGGCTCGTTACGACTTACAGACCAGATTTACCAACTTGAAGCAAGGTGGCAGGACGGTCGATGGTTATACGACCAAGTTTTCTAGGCTGAGTAGGTTTGTCCCCACCTTGGTGGTGACCGAGTTTGATAGGGCCCAGCGGTTCCAACAGGGACTGCATTTGGAGATCTTATTGGCGGTTGAACAGTTCGAGCACCAGACGTTCGATGCAGTCTTGAGGGCAGCTAGGAGGCATGAGTACACCTCCCAGAGGATCGTAGATAAGATCGGAGGTAGGAAGCGGTCCCACAGTCAGATACACCAATCATCAGCTCTAGCCCTGGCAGCTAGGAGATTGACCATTGGAACTCCGAGACGGGCGGCCTCAGTAACGTCGGTTCAGCATTCGACCCCGACGTACCCGCAGCAGCAGAAGCAGAAGCAGAATTCCGCGATGGGATGTTCTCATTGCGAGAAGCCAGGGCATGTGGTGGCAGACAGTCGCAGGGCACAGGGATTGTGCCTGGCTTGTGGAACAGCAGATCATAGGATAGGGGCTTGCCCGAATAGGGGTGGTTCATCAGCATCCAACCCTTCTAGCTCTTCGGTAAGAGGACCTGCCCCATCACCAGTTCAGCAGCAGCAGTATCAGTCTTCGAGGCCCTTGCCGCCTCAGTCTCAGGCATTCCAGCAATAATACCCCCAGCAGTATACACAAGCCCAAGCTTAGACCCAGAATAGGCAGAGAGGTTTCCAGCAGAGAGGACCAGCAGCCAGAGGACAAGGTCAGGCCATGATGATGGCTATGGAAGAAGAAGTTGCACCAGGTGAGGTTGTGGCAGGTACTATTCTCGTCAACTCCTCTCCAGTGTCTGTATTATTTGATTCTGGTGCATCGCATTCATTCATGTCTGCACGATTCGCGACATGGATAGGATTGGAGCCCGAGTCATTATCAGTGAGGCTCAATATACTTACTGGTAATGGTTTTGTAGGAGTAGATCGAGTGTTTTCCTCATGTCGGATCGTAGTTAGCGGTAGGGAGTTCCCCGCTAGATTCATAGAGTTTTCTATGGCAGACTATGATATAGTCCTAGGCATGGATTGGTTGAGGAACCAGTATGCTAGGATAGACTGCCATATTGGCAGAGTTGTCTTTAGTATCCCCGGTGAGCCAGAGTTTTCGTTTTCCAGAGGCGCAGTGGAGCTATCTTCCCTAGCATTGCGGATGGCAGTAGCAGCAGTGCAGTTACCCCGAATAGTTAAAGAGTTTCCAGATGTCTTTCCAGAGGAGCTTTCAGGGATGCCGCCAAAGCGGGATATTGAGTTCACTATAGACTTGATTCCCAGGACAGCACCAGTATCAGAGCAAGTCTACAGGATGGCGCCTTCAGAATTGGAGATTTTGTACAAGATGATTGAAGAACTAAGGACCAAGGGATTCATCCGTCCAAGTGGATCGCCTTGGGGAGCCCCGATGCTTCTTTTGTAAAAGAAGGATGGTACGTCCCGGCTATGTGTTGATTATCGTACCTTGAATTCGGTGACAATCAAGAACAGATACCCTCTTCCTAGGATAGATGACTTGTTTGATCAGCTCAGAGGGGCTTCAGTGTTCTCGAAGATCGACTTGCGGTCGGGATACCACCAGATCAGAGTCAAAGAATAGGACATCCCGAAGATAGCATTCAGATCGAGGTATGGACATTGGGAGTTTCTTGTTATGCTCTTTGGAGTGACCAATGCGCCGGCCGTATTCATGGACCTCATGAATCGCATTTTCATGCCTTACTTGGAACAGTTTGTGATTGTGTTCTTGGATGACATCCTGGCCTACAGTAAGAGTGAAGCAGAGCATGAGCAGCATCTCAGAGTCGTCCTTCAGACTCTTAGGGAGCATCAGTTGTATGCCAAGTTCAGTAAATACGAGTTCTGGCTCGATCGTATTTCGTACTTGGGTCACATTATTACCCGAGGAGGAGTGGAAATGGATCCCCAGAAGATTGTGGCTATCGAGTCATGGCCGGTACCCAGCTCAGTGGCAGAGGTTCGTAGCTTTCTTGGATTGGCCGGCAACTACTGGCAGTTCGTTTCAGATTTTACGAGGATTTCAGCGCCGATGACCCAGTTGACCCGCAAGGATGTGTCGTTTGTTTGGATAGCAGAGTGTCAGGAATCATTTGAGAAGTTGAAGCGAGGTTTGATAACGGCTCCCATTCTCACCCTTCCAGATGGGACCGGAGGATTCACAGTTTATTGCGACACTTCAGGCAGAGGATTGGGGTGTGTCTTGATGCAGCATAGAAATGTAATATCTTATGTATCATGTCAACTATATGATCATGAGAAGAATTACCCGACCCACGACTTGGAATTGGTGACGGTAGTGTTTGCTTTGAAATTATGGAGACACTACTTGTACGGAGATAGTGTGGAGATCTTTACTGATCATAAGAGCCTGAAGTATGTTTTCACCCAGAAGGACCTTAATATGCGGCAGAGAAGATGGCTCGAACTACTAGTAAATTATGATATGGATTTGCAGTATCATCCCGGGAAGGCCAACGTTGTAGCAGATGCAATGAGCAGGAGAGCCGGAGTTTATTTTCTGACGGCATAACCAGAATTATTGGCAGATCTTCAGAAGATGGGAATTGAAGTGGTTCTTCCTACCAGTGTGGCATTGATGGCCAGTCTACAGGTTTAGTCCAGCATAGTTGAGAGGATCCGGATGGCACAGTCAGCAGATTCCAAGCTTCAGCGACTCAGAGCAGAGTGTAAAACAGGAAGAAAGCCAGAGTTATGTATCCATGAAGACGGTACCCTTCGGCAGGGCACTCGTCTTTGTGTACCTAGTGGAGATATCAGACAGGAAGTCATGGCAGAAGCCCACAGTTCACAGTATTCTATTTATCCGGGTGGTACGAAGATGTACCGTGATATTCGTCAGCATTTTTGGTGGAATGGCATGAAGAGGGAGATAGCCCGGTTTGTCTCTCGATGTTTGGTTTGCCAACAGGTTAAAGCTGAACATCAGAGGCCCGCTGGACTTCTTCAACCCTTACCGATCCCAGAATGGAAATGGGAACATATAACCATGGATTTCGTGACCGGATTGCCCAGATCTCCGGCCGACAGAGATGCTATTTGGGTAATTGTGGACAGGCTTACCAAGGTGGCACACTTTCTCCCATTCAGAGTTGGACAGTCGATGGCACAGCTAGCAGAGATGTACCTCAGGCAGATCGTCAGGTTTCACGGTGTGTCAGTCAGCATCACCTCAGACAGGGATTCAAGATTCACATCACACTTTTGGCACAGCTTACAGAAGAGTTTGGGGACTCGTCTTCAGTTCAGCTCAGCTTATTACCCACAGACGGATGGTCAATCAGAGCGCACAATCCAGACTCTTGAAGATATGTTGAGATCTTGCACCCTTGACTTCGGTGGTTCATGGGAGAATCATCTGCACCTGGTGGAATTCTCGTACAACAACAGTTATCAGGCTAGTATCCAGATGGCACCCTTCGAGGCTCTCTATGGCAGGAAGTGCAGATCCCCGCTAGCATGGGACGATGTCGGAGAGAGGAAGATGCTCGGACCCGAGTTGATTTCCCAGACGGTTGAAGTGGTCAGGAAGGTCAGAGATCACCTCCGAGTTGCCCAGGACCGCCAGCGCCATTGGGCCGATGCTCATCGGCGTCCCTTAGAATTTGCTGTCGGCAACCATGTATTCCTTAGGATCTCGCCTAACCGTGGCGTCATTCGCTTTGGCGTGCGGGGAAAGCTTAGTCCTAGGTATATAAGGTTGTTCGATATTCTAGAGCGAGTAGGAGATGTATCATATCGTCTCGCTCTTTCGCCGTCGCTAAGTGAGGTGCATGATGTATTCCATGTGTCCCAATTACGACGATATATTCTGGACCCGAGCCACATCCTAGACCATTCGGAATTGGTTGTTGGTACCAACCTTTCGTATGAGGAGAGGCCCGTGTCTATTTTGGACCGGAGGGAAAAGATACTGAAGAACAAGACTATTAAATTAGTCCGTGTTGCTTGGGGTCATCACTCTCTGGGTGATTCAACGTGGGAGCGTGAGGACGACATCCGATCGCGATATCCCTACCTGTTTGACTCGTGAGGTATAATGTCTTTCTTATGCCTTACATTTTCCCTTCCTTGCTTGCATTGTATGATTGTATAATTGGACTGCTTAGTGTAGCTTGCCTGTGCTTAGTGTAGCTTGTCGTGGCAATCTCTAGCTCCTTGATTAAAATCCGAGGACAGAATTCTTTTAAGGTGGGTAGAGTTGTCACCCTCATTTTCCGTATTTCCCGTATTTCATATTTATACTCGTATCTGGATTTTGGCATGTATTTTTATTTTTTTCAACTTGTGGGATTTCGGTATTTCCCGTATTTTGGGTTTTGGCATGGCTCGGTTTTATTTGGATTGGTTCGGTTTTATGTGAGTTGGATCACCTTAACCTATGCTACCCCTCAACCCACCACAACTCACCCTCTTTATAACCCCCACCTACCACTCTCTCTCCTCATAACTTCCACCATTAATTTCCTTCTTCTTCTTCTTCTCCTTCCTCCACAACTCTCCTAACCCTAGGCAAGTGCACCTTGCCACTTCATGAGAGCCCTATTTTCTTGGTTCATTTGCTAGATTAGGACATGGTGATCAACATTAGAACTTGGTGTTTTGTGATTTGAAGTCTCCTTTGCTCTAGATCTAAGTTATTTCTATTTTCAGATTTTGTATGGTTTGATCTCTTTTAGTTGGATTTTCATGGGTTTTGGTGTTCTCAAGTGGAAGAGCATTCAATTCTACCCAAGTTGGAACTTTGGAAATCTGGATTTGGAGTTCGGATGGCCAAGTTATGATGCTTTGAAGCCTTGGTTTCATCCATGGTGTCCTTGCTGTTTGGAGAAGACAGTGAGCAGTGTGCAGAGCTGTTTAGCTTACGCACCCTGAGCTACGTGCGCTCTTTAGCGCTGCGTATACAGACTTAGGTACGCTTCCTGTTGGAAGTGTGTCCCTTCAGCGTGCGTGACTTTTCACTTACGCTGCTCTCTGAAGCGTGCGTGACTTTTCACCTACGCTGCTCTCTCAGCGTACGTGACTTTTCACTTACGCTGCTCTCTGTAGCGTGCGTGACTTTTCACCTACGCTGCTCTCTCAGCGTGCGTGACTTTTCACTTACGCTGCTCTCTGTAGCGTGCGTGACTTTTCATCTACGCTGCTCTCTCAGCGTGTGTGACTTTTCACCTACGCTGCTCTCTGTAACGTGCGTGACTTTTCACCTACGCTGCTCTCTCAGCGTGCGTGACTTTTCACTTACGCTGCTCTCTGTAGCGTGCGTGACTTTCACCTACGCTGCTCTCTCAGCGTGCGTGACTTTTCACTTATGCTGCTCTCTGTAGCGTGCGTGACTTTTCACCTACGCTGCTCTCTCAGCGTACGTGACTTTTCACTTACGCTGCTCTCTGTAGCGTGCGTGACTTTTCACCTACGCTGCTCTCTCAGCGCGCGTGACTTTTGCGTACGCTGCTCCCCTGAACCCCTTAACCCATTGGCTCTTGGAGTTTTGGTCTTATTTCTTTAAGCTTGGCTCTTCTATAGCCCTGTATATTGATATTCTATTAGATATTTTACGCCTATTTTATATCCTTACGCCTTTTGTCATGAACTTGATTTTACTTAATATGTTTGGAATGACTATTGTACATGGCATGGTATGACAAGGAACTAGCATAACATGGCAGTGACCCGTAGTGGTGCACCTCTGACATGACCAACCTGACATGATAGTGGACCGTCGTGGCGCACTCCTGACAAGTACCCTCACATGATTTATCTTGATAACTTAAGTTGACTTGCCTTGACACCGTAGGTAGTTCTTTCTTGCTCGTTTGTTAAATCCACTTGTCCTGTCTTGCATCATGTCTAGGGTGGGACTCCTGAGTACCACGGTCAGGAGTTCCTACTAAAATGGATTAAGGTTAATAACTAGAATAACACAGTAGTCATCAAGAGATTGACACAGCTACAGGCAATCCCGTTACCTGGGCGCTCTTGGGATCTGTAGCCTGCCGTCGTGTAGGGCACATTTCCAGCACACCGTCGCGTGTTGCACCCTCTAAGTCACCTAAGGGTACATTTGTCTCCCGGGCGATGTACCCACCTGAATTCAACCCCTAACTTTTGACCTGGGTAACCTGGATGGTCTGCAGGGCTTGTGGCTGTGGAACAATCTCACTGCATTTTTTTAGTAATTAGGCCTGTGATAACCCTAGTTAGTTAAAGTAGTAAGCCGTAGTATCTGCTTGGCCGTGATTGATTGAATAAGGTATAACCAGTCTAGTCATGTCTTGATCCCATGCAAGATTGCTTCCGGTCTTGATTACTTACATTACTTATCTTACCGATAAATAGTGGAAAACCAAGCTCTGTTCAGATGAAGGGTTACAACCCCGGTCCTTGTTTAGTTTACGGGTTGTAACCTGGCTATCGGAATAGTTCCATGGTTATCTCGTCGTATATCCTCCTGACATGTTTTCGTAATTTTAGTTTTAATATTAGATTTTTTGTGCTGATTGCTGGCTTTTGTTCTTATTTCGTGGCCCCCTTGTGGCACTTGCTCTTTCTGGGGTTGACCCAGCTGGTTTTGTGTGGCCAAATTTCGGAGCAGCTTCCGAGGATCTACCAAGCTTCCAGCCCAATGGTGGCGACTAGAAGGAACCCGGGCTACGAGTGGGTTTTCTATTTTGTTTCGCTCACTCTACTGTAAAATTATTCTTTTGAGACGTTTAGCCGACGAGCACCTGTTAGCTCGATGCACTTTTACTTACTGTCTGCCTTTGGGCTGTAAACATGATTGACAAATTCTAGGGTTGATCATGTATGACTAAACTCTTGCTAGTCCTAACATTTTGTAACGACTAGCTTCATGATCAGCTGAATATGTAATATTTGGGACGCCTTATTATTGTATATTTAATGATCATACATCTTGCGACTTTACTTACTTGTGGTGATTGAGACACTAGGCTTGTTCATGACCATAAGAGACTGTTGGCTTGTAGAAAACCCTCACATATCTAGACAGCCGTGACCGTATATCGAGGTGGTTTCCATTTCAATATACGTAGCTGGCTATGTCTGCCCCCACTCTCCAGTATTCTGGTTCTGGGGCGTGACAATATTGTTGGTAAAGCTTCAGTTCTACACCAACAGTCTTTTTATACTGCTCTACGCAAAGTACCAAACCTACAAATCACACGCAATGAAAATGGAGTCCTTCGTGCTCAAAAATCTCAAGATTTGCGTACACAACTCCAAACGCGTAAAAATGTACAGTTTGGTTCTGCAAATGCAGCCAGTAATTTTCTTTATACATAAGGGACTAAACGTTTTGCTATCCCAAATATAATAAAGAAGACTACTCCTTCTACTCCTTCTGATTTACGTGAATTGCTAATGCAAAAGCGTAAAAATAGACAATCTCCCGTGACGCTCCCCCAAGAAAATCATCACTGTGAGTGTCACCAGATTATGATCAAATGTTGTTGCTCGGCTTCCAGACGGTCAGTTTTTGATCGATTGAATTTTAATGCACCCCAACAACAAGCTGATGAGTTGTCATATGCGTCAGTCAACATGGCATCTCACACCAACAGAGGACGACGTGCTAGACGGAACACATCCCAAACCCCAGGTCAACAACAATTCAACATACTTCTTGATTCCTTTGAAGGAGTATATTAGAATACTAGATCAAAAAGACAAAGACAATTGTAGACTTCTGATTCTGAAGCTGGGGGTACTCAATCTCTTGAGTCCGAAACTGATAGTGTTGATTCATACTTCTATACTAATCCTTCTGTATCTTCAATAGAGGTTGAATCCTACGCTATTGGAGATGAACCAGAGACGTCATCAGTTAATACAGAACAACGTCTCACTGCTATTGAGCAATCATTGAAAGACATGCTTAACATGATGCAAAGCATGCACCAGATAATAACGGCTCAGCAAACTGCTCAACCAGCAATTGTAACACCTGTTCAGGCAGCAACACCAACTCAAGATAGCCAAGGGGTTGATATACCTTTGAATATCCAAGAGCCTGCTGTTAACCAAAATTTTGCATCTCCAGATCCCATCATTCCAGAAGATGTACCATCTCCGGTGGGGATTACGGTACAACCAACAACTTCTCAATCAAATGTGCTTCCACAAACCAGTGAAGCCATTCAAGCAGTGCGTGAGCTCAAAGCACAGTTTAAAGTTTTGAAACAAAAGGATCAACTCCAGAGGTTAGGGATTAAGCAACCTTATCCTTCTTATTGGAATGATGTACCTTTTCTATCGAAATTCAAGCCACGGTCCATGGTATTGTTTGATGGAAAGGCTTCTCCTAGTCAGTATATCAATTACTTTGATATTATGACTGTACATTTGCAGAAAAATGATGATCTTCTCACTAGAGTATTCATTGGATGCTTGACGGGTTCAGCTTACGACTGGTATCGTAGTTTACCCGACAATTGTATTTCGTCTTTTGACGAATTTAAGGCAATATTTCTCTCCCGTTTCTATGAAGGAGGTATGGACATGAACATGCCCTCCTTAATAGAAATCAAGCAAAAGGAGAAAGAAGATACTCGGACGTTCATTAAACGTTTTCGACAGGGAACTTTAAAGATGCCCCCTTGTATGCCAGATTTCGCACTGATTGATACATGTAAGATGAATCTGCGACCATCCATCGCTGTCTTCACGGGTTCCCAATTCACAGATTGGGCTTCGTTTATCATAGCAGCAGTTTTTGCCGAGACCAATGGTAGGTTGGCTCGTGAACATGGAATAATTTTTGCCTCTGAGGATAAAGGAAAGAAAAGTAATCATAGTAATAATTCCGGCAATCGTAATATGAAAGAAAAAGACACTCTTATGGTCAATCTTTCCAAGAATAAAATAACGTTGAATAATCCAGAATCTTTCAAGCCAAAAGAAGAATACTCTTTTGACGAAAGTGATATCCCAGGGATATTCTAATGTCTGGTGAAGAGTGGCAAACTTCAGATACACATGCATATATTGGTATTCAACATCAATACAAGGCTATACAAGCCAACATACACCCAACTCTATATAGCATGCAATTATTCAATACTCAAATAGGCAAGAATTCACATTGGATATACACTAGGTAATCTATTACTTTAAGCTATATATGTCTACACATATATACACATGCATATATTGGTATTCAATATTAGGTCTATAATCATGGCATTTTAAATGGTTATATAAACTTATATATTACAACACAATATGCTAACATATATATAATATACATACATAGCTAAGTTAACTATATTCATAAATACTTATTTAAGAGGCTATGTGTGTGTATGTGAACATGGAAAAGGTGCAAGTGAGGGTTAAATGGGCATACATAGTGTATACATATCAAAGAGTGTCAAAGTGTAAGTGAACAATGTGTCAAGTGTGATAGTGTCAACATAGTGTAAGGGGGTACATGAGGTAATATAGGATTTATGTTAACATAGAACATTACATCTCATTAACTTGTATATTGCATACATTATATCTATTATTACATTACATTCATGCTTGCATTCATTCATCATTCATTTATTCTCTTGCACTACTATATGCACCATACATTACATAATATAGAACCTACATATTCATTACAAGCCATACTTATACATGCTTACATTAGATAGGATACTTACACCTCATACATCATTTATTTAACCATTTACTCATGCTTGTATTTTCTATTTAATTACATAATGTATATACATTAATATGGGTTAAAATCAAATAGAACATTATATTACACACAAGGGTACATAAAATGCATATGCCGAATAGTAACTCCTACTAATAATCAATACTGTACCATCTTAGCATGAATTAAAATTTAGGATTAAAGTATGCTATAGATCTATGTGTTAGCTTTCCGAAACTTCAAACGGATCGCGTTTTCGTTTCCGGAAACTCCCGAAATCGCAAAAAAAACCGAGAACGCGTTTGTCTTTCGTACAGCTGACACTTAAATAATTCTCCAGAAAGTTATAGAAAGAATTATGCCTATTAATACATGTTTTTCGAAATCTAACTTCAATACGCTTCTTTTAAAAAAACGGGAGATTAAACCGAGCTTTGAGCTAGAAGTTATGATATTTCTAAGTTAGGGCTGAAATTAAAAACGTGGATAAAAATCATGACGGATTTAGGTAGTTTGAGACAAAAGAACACAAGTATATAACATAATATATCAAGAACTCACTCTCTAAACTAATATATATATATGAGACACTATAGAACACATCTCCAATACAAAAATATAAGATTAAACATGTAATAATTCATTCATACATAACAACAACACATAGTGTGTCCAAATTTGGGATTTTCCCACATGGACACAACCACAACACAAAGGACACTCCTATGACCTCCAAATGGACACGAAATGGACACAAATGGAGATACAACCATGGGGGTCATTTCTATAGGTTCAAAATAGACCTATATACATGAAGAAATGAAAAGAAGAAGGGATTTATACCTCCCGGTAGATCGAATCGAAGAAAAACCTTCCCGGAGCGACACCGACACGTAGAGATTCCAAAAGGACACGAACGAGCTCCGAATCATCCCAAACTTGGGTAGCTTCCTCCTTGGCTAGAATGGAGAAGGAAAGAAGAAGATTTGGTGGTGAAATGGAAGGATTTGGTGGAGAAATTGCTAGGGATTGCTCTCTAGAAATTTGGGGAAGAACAAGAGAAAGAGTGTGGATGAGAATAATGAAATGAACTTGAGCCTATCCTCTCCCAAAGTGGCTTGCCATATGGGGCTATTTGTCCTATTATGGTAAGGTCCAAAATACCCCCACTAACCTATTCTATGAGTATTAGGAAAGGGCTAATTGGTTGGGGCTAAATTAGTCATTCTAAAGTCTCTAATCACACTAACCTTATCCATAATAATTAGTCTAACCTCTAACTAAAATATTTCTATCATGTGGACTAAAATTAATATCATATGGGCCATGCCTAACTAGTGTGTAGGTCCCACTAGAGTCAAACTACCCCCGGGTCCCCGTTACAAGTCAGATTGAGATGAAATTCGAACCTGACTCAAATAATCCCAAAACAATATCATAAATAATAAAATAATATCAAAATAATTCAAAGAGGTCAAATACAAAAATATCCTTAGGCCAAAAATGATATTAAAATATCATAATCACATGGTTAGGCTCTAGGTCAAACAGTCTCTAGGGTTTTACTAGCAAAACGTCAAAACCACAAGTCATTGATTTAAATAATTTTAAAATGATTTAAAATCACCAATAATTATATCATGAATTAAATATCATTATTAAAATAATTATAAATACAAAATTTCAAATTTACCCTCATTTGGGAAACTGGGTGCTACAATTCTACCCACCTTAGAAAAATTTCGTCCTCGAAATTTAAGATCGATAGTACTCCTTCTAGAGCCTCTAACCTACCCAATATCTAAGGTAACACTTCCTAACACTGGAATAATAAACGGACATCTAAAAAAATGTCAATCTAGGAATACCTCCAATACTGCTCTGCTGTATGGCGGTAATGGAACTTCAATAGAATATGGACTGGAACCTATATCCAAGGGACTGGACCTATTTTAAAGTGGTCTTAACTAAGGATGAAAAGGAACTGATCATAGGCTATAGGTATGCTTAAACTATTATCTTCCTATTAACCATCTATTAATACATTCTATTACCATAGGAACGATGCATTACTAAGATATATAGGCCCCTATCTCTCATAACACATTTATACTCACCAAAAGACTAGTACATCCCATCAAGGCTGATACTATAATCTCTCATAAATCTCATAAGCTACATGTTTATAGACACACATCCCCACATCAAGGACTGACCTATATATATCTACAACTGATACTAATGGGGTGACGTCCCTATTTCCCAACAATCAAGGTCTAAATTTTTTTTTTATCTAAATCATGCAATTTGAAGGAATAGTATACAAGGTCAGGGCATACCGTAGCAGTTGGAAGTCTCACCTAGGTACACTAATTATTCTAGGTCAAAACAGTACTATGGTATCAACACACAAACAATCTAGGGTGTCCTAATTGGGAAGGTAAGGGAACAACAATCATCAAGGTTGTAGGACTGTCTACCATCCTATATAAAAAATTGGTCATTAACAAGCAACTAAGAATATTATTAAAAGGTTACTATTCCATAAAATGGCAAAAATTGAAAATTTAGGCACAACAAATCACAAATAGATTTTTGTCTTGACACGATCTAAGTTGATCAATTTCGGGATAAAACGAGATTTGGAGAAGAAGGAAAATCAATGAAATCAAAGTATGAGCACGAGCATCCAATGATGGAGGTTCAGGTCATGATTAAATTTAATTCGACTGAGTACGAATACGAGGTTCATAGGCGATGAAAAGATTTCAAGAAGAATTGCCAAGGCTGTCGCAAATGAGACTCTAGGGTCAAGTTTAACTATGTCTCCATTCTCGTAGATTGATACATGAAAAAGTGAACCAAAGTGCAATAGGTTGATTAGACCATCATGTACCGGTTCTGATTAGACAATATGTTAGTGGGTAGCCACCCAATAAAATATGTCATGACCAAGCTCGAAAATAGATAAGCTTGCAAAACTAAGGCTAATTTAGCAGCACAAGATATATGGGTGGTAATGATGAAAGGAATTACATAGTCCAAGTTTCTTAACCAACGGGTCAAGTAATCAGATAAGGTACAAGGTTAAGCATCTAAGGAAACAAGCAGAACACCATCACATGTCGGGTCGAAAGAATTGAGTCAAGGCTGGATTTCTAATTGAAATAAGAAGAAATTTAGTATAAGAGGTTATAGTTTATCCAGTTGACCAGAAAATCATATCAAGAAAATAGAGTACAAGAAGACGGGTTTTAGTGGGACATGATATACCTACACGAAGGTGAGCTCGTCTAGGTCTTGCATATAAGATATGTTGGAGGGTAACAGCTAGTATTACATTCCAAATATCAAAGTCACGATAAGGAACGTCAAGGATCTCAATTAGAAAGTGGGAGTTCAAGAGGTGGTAATTAATGCACAAAAATAATGAAGATCGAGTTAGTCATCTGCTTCTGATACTCTTAAGTTCATCTGGTCATAACTTGTCAATCATATCTTTACCTCACCAGTCTCCATATGAAAATTTAACCTTTACTTAAACCCTTACCATGACTACCGTAGGCAATTCCCAATTTTCAAACATCACTCTTGAAGCACAACCCTCACATTTAGGAATCAACATTAACCATTTATTTAAATTTCCAAGTTATTTCACCTTGTCTTAAATTTGACCCAAAACCTCTAAATCCCGTTTACGAATTCCTTGAACTTGTTCAAATTGTTCTCCTCGTATTATTTAATTTAAATCTCTAGGCCTTACAAAACTTATCTTTCATCACAAAATCAACTTTCGTATTTTCTTCGACATACACCCTTGAATATTATTCTCCTAAAAATATTTCACAACAATCTCTAAACTTCCATAACTTTGTGCTTTCTATCCCTAGTCATTTCCTCGCAACATCTTGTTTAATATCTTTATTAAACACAATTAACTTCTATTTTCTATTACTAACCTTCTACATAGCCTCAGAGTAAAAAAATTCCCCAGAATCAATAACCAAGATTTTCTAAGTTCTCAAAACTAGGTTGACCTCTGATATCCTCATTAGTTTTGAATACACCTATAAACCATCTCATAACCCCAAAATTTCTCTTAATGTAATTCTTTCCAGATTGGCAGTATACATCTCTTTATTCTATTCGAGACCTTTACCATATTTCTATCTCAAGTTTCCATATGGAATACTCCACATTTGATTTCCTTTAGATCATCATAAAATAACCAGTTACGTCTTCTCTGAGCTACATAATTTACGTTACTTCCGTAGCCTTCCCCATGCAAAAGATACGAAGATTCAAGGGTTTCGAAGTACATCTGGTAGGGACAACAAGATATGGGTAATTAATGTAATGAGACAGAGTTTAAGATAAGAGGTAAATAAGAATACAAGAGAATAATGGCGAGAAAGAATAATGAAGATATGTTCCTTCTCATCGGTTCAAACGAGAGGAACCCATCAAGCTTAAATTGAATAGCAAGGAATGAGGGTGAATCCAAACAAGAGGAAAAGGAATTCCAATTGAAGTTCAAAATGAGTTTCTCAGGAGTCGTCCCAGAAATCTCTCAAAGAATTCTAAGTGTGATTGAGTACCTTGGATTTGAAAATATTAATCTAAATACAAAATTAAATCAACAACTACAAAATTTTATCAAAATCATCAACTAATACCAGGATTCAAAGTTCTACAATGAATCCACAAAATCAAATTCAAATCAAGAAAAAAGGTGAATCAAAACAAGGAAAAGGAGTTTAAATCGGAATTCAAAATGAGATTCTCAAGGATCATTCCAGGAATCTCTCAAGGAATCCTAACAGTGATTGAGTATCCACTCATCCTAACATCTTAATTTATATATCCTATAACAGGCTCTTAGTAGTACAACTAAGTCGTTGCGCTACTACGAAATTGCACCAATGCGAATCTCGACCTGCATGGGCCACCACTAAAAATATGTCATGACCCGCACCCTAGAGTTAGGGCACGAGAACGTAACAACACCCAGCCTACGTCGTAATGTCGGCGGTAGAACGCTGTCCTAGGTCTCAATGCATCTAACAGTATAAGACTAAACAGTTTATACTCCCCGAATGGGGGTGACATAGCAGAATGTAAACTCAATCACATCTAAGGTAGAGCATAAAGGAAGATAGATAAAACATGAAATCGAAAAGAGATACAACAGATAGAAGTCTAAGTGTCTAAGATACAAACTCAGAATACATCTCAAAACCCAATTATAGTAATCCATAAAAACAACTCAAGATGGCTGAAAATAAACTATAAGTAAAAATCCTAGCTATCTATGCAACCTCTACTGTCTCCTCTAGGCTAGCAGACAACCTCCAGGCTATCTGTAAAATTTATCAACAGGTCCAGTCAGGACAGGAGCGAGCACATTACATCTCAACAGTTCATAGCAGGTTAGAAAATATAATCATGCAGTAAAGTAAGGTACATGATCTGGAGAAATACAGTATATAAACAGGGAGAGAGAACTGTAATAGAAATATCTACTATAAATAGAGAACTAACAGTGGCTAGTGATGTAGAGTACAGGATAGCACATATGAACAGGACAGATTTGTACATGATCTACACTAAAGAGTTGCACATGATCTACACTACTATAGAATTGTTCACATGACTACTAGCACTCCCCCGTTTCCCCAATCAATACACAAGGATCTAAATAGGTTATGTTATTGTACATGATATCATATAGGGGCCCATGAAAGGGTGCACATGATAGTATACATGAGGGCTTTGTGAACATGAGAGTACAAGATTCACAAGAGTGTACATGTATGGTGAAAGCACAGAAGTACATGATGAAAGTGAAACGCACATGACACAATGTACCCGATGCTCCCAAGGAGGATAACATCGCATGAAGAGATCCATATAGTACTAATCCGTGATAATGTCGTGACAGCATCAAGTATAGTAATCTAAAGTAGGAATATAATTCTAAGCAGGATATAAAATGATCAGAGAATGTACTCGCCTGATATCTGAATGTCCAAGGTAAAGATACTGTCTGAGGAGAGGTGTCTGGCTCCTAATTAGAACAGCACAAGTCACAACATGTCCAGAAGGGTAATATAAAGCACTACAATGCATTCTACATAAATCTAGGTCAAACTAGGCCAAAGTCAACCCTTGGTCAACTCTGGTCAACTGCACTAGTCAACTAGGTCAAACTAGGTCATGTCCTAACCCAGCAAGTCTTACTAGGCCTAACCAAGATTATCCTAGCAAGCACACATCAATACAAGGCTATACAAGCCAACATACACCTAACTCTATATAGCATGCAATTATTCAATACTCAAATAGGCAAGAATTCACATTGGATATACACTAGGTAATCTATTACTTTAAGCTATATATGTCTACACATATATACACATGCATATATTGGTATTCAACATTAGGTCTATAATCATGGCATTTTAAATGGTTATATAAACTTATATATTACAACACAATATGCTAACATATATATAATATACATACATAGCTAAGTTAACTATATTCATAAATACTTATTTAAGAGGCTATGTGTGTGTATGTGAACATGACAAAGGGGCAAGTGAGGGTTAAATAGGCATACATAGTGTATACATATCAAAGAGTGTCAAAGTGTAAGTGAACAATGTGTCAAGTGTGATAGTGTCAACATAGTGTAAGGGGGTACATGAGGTAATATAGGATTTGTGTTAACATAGAACATTATATCTCATTAACTTGTATATTGCATACATTATATCTATTATTACATTACATTCATGCTTGCATTCATTCATCATTCATTTATTCTCTTGCACTACTATATGCACCATACATTACATACTATAGAACCTACATATTCATTACAAGCCATACTTATACATGCTTACATTAGATTGGATACTTAAACCTCATACATCATTTATTTAACCATTTACTCATGCTTGCATTTTCTATTTAATTACATAATGTATATACATTAATATGGGTTAAAATCAAATAGAACATTATATTACACACAAGGGTGCATAAAATGCATATACCGAATAGTAACTCCTACTAATAATCAATACTGTACCATCTTAGCATGAATTAAAATTTAGGATTAAAGTATGTTATAGATCTATGTGTTAGCTTTCCGAAACATCAAACGGAACGCGTTTTCGTTTTCGGAAACTCCCGAAATCGCGAAAACACCGAGAACGCGTTTGTCTTTCATACAGCTGACACTCAAATAATTCTCCAGAAAGTTACAGAAAGAATTAGGCCTATTAATACATGTTTTTGGAAAGCTAACTTCAATACGCTTCTTTTAAAAAAACAGAAGATTAAACTGAGCTTTGAGCTAGAAGTTATGACATTTCTAAGTTAGGGCTGAAATTAAAAACGTGGATAAAAATCATAACGGATTTAGGTAGTTTGAGACAAAAGAACACAAGTATATAACGTAATATATCAAGAACTTACTCTCTAAACTAATATATATATATATATGAGACACTATAGAACACATCTCTAATACAAAAATATGAGATTAAACATGTAATAATTCATTCATACATAACAACAACACATAGTGTGTCCAAATTTAGGATTTTCCCACATGGACACAACCACAACACAAAGGACACTCCTGTGACCTCCAAATGGATACGAAATGGACACAAATGGAGATACAACCATGGGGGTCATTCCTATGGGTTCAAAATAGACCTATATGCATGAAGAAATGAAAAGGAGAAGGGATTTATACCTCCCGGTAGATCGAATCGAAGAAAAACCTTCTCGGAACGACACCGACACGTAGAGATTCCAAAAGGACACGAACGAGCTCCGAATCCTCCCAAACTTGGGTAGCTTCCTCCTTGGCTAGAATGGAGAAGGAAAAAAGAAGATTTGGTGGTAAAATGGAAGGATTTGGTGGAGAAATTGCTAGGGATTGCTCTCTAGGAATTTGGGGAAGAACAAGAGAAAGAGTATGGATGAGAATAATGAAATGAACTTGAGCCTATCCTCTCCTAAAGTGGCTGGCCATATGAGACTATTTGTCCTATTATGGTAAGGTCCAAAATGCCTCCACTAACCTATTCTATGAGTATTAGGAAAGGGCTAATTGGTTGGGGCTAAATTAGTCATTCTAAAGTCTCTAATCACACTAACCTTATCCATAATAATTAGTCTAACCTCTAACTAAAATATTTCTATCATGTGGACTAAAATTAATATCATGTGGGCCATGCCTAACTAGTGTGTGGGTCCTACTAGAGTCAAACTACCCCCGGGTCCCCGTTACAAGTCAGATTGAGATGAAATTCGAACCCGACTCAAATAATCCCAAAACAATATCATAAAAAATAAAATAATATCAAAATAATTCAAAGAGGTCAAATGCAAAAATATCCTTAGGCCAAAAATGACATTAAAATATCATAATCACATGGTTAGGCTCTAGGTCAAACAATCTCTAGGGTTTCACTAGCAAAACGTCAAAACCACAAGTCATTGATTTAAATAATTTTAAAATAATTTAAAATCACCAAAAATCATATCATGAATTAAATATCATTATTAAAATAATTATAAATACGAAATTTCAAATTTACCCTCATTTGGGAAACTGGGTGCTACAATATCGAATCCATTGAAGTTGACAGAATTTACATTGATCCTGGGTCTTCCATTAGCATAATTCTTCAAAGTATGCTAAGACCATTGAGGATTCCTACTAGTGATCTGACTTACACTAGTACCATAATAGTTGGTTTCAACTCTGGAAAGAGCAAACCACTGGGGAAGATTCGTCTGAAGATTCAGATTGGTGATCTTCGAACTATGGCAATATTTTATGTTATTAACTCAGATGTATCCTAAAATATTCTTCTTGGAAGACCATGGTTACATGAGCACAACATCGTAACTTCGACTCTCCACCAATGCTTCAAGTATGTGGAACCCTAAGGGGTTATAAAGACTGAGTTTGCTGATATCAATCCTTTCAAATGTGTTGAAGCCTATTTTTCTAACTCAAGGCTTTACAAACAAGAGCATGTGAAAGACATATCAGAGATGGCTGAAGATCAATCATCTGCCGAAGATCAGTCTATTAACAAAGATCCGCCAGAAGAGCAACCTTTGAATATCAAAGTCAAAGGGCAAATCCAACCCCAATCTGTCAACAATCAACCTTTGATGATCAAGGTTAAAGGAAGAACTCAAGCTTCATCTGAGGAATCAGTAAATGTTCCTGTTAAAAGCCAAGTTCAACCTCTTGTGATCAAATTCAAAGGGCGTACATTTCGTACGAATGATCCAGAACCTCCTCTGATTGTCAATCTTGGCAAATCTACGCAGAAGACAGATGATAATCCACTAGTGATTAATCCGAAGTGTAGCAGTCAAATTGTAAATGATATAAATATTGATTATTCTGTACTTTTTGATATCAATGAAGATTTCCTTTTCGAGTATATGGCTGTCAAGTTTATTGAAAGAATAACTTTATCTTCTGATAATCAAAGTCATCAATATAAAGACGACATAGATACAGAAGAAACCTTATACATTGATAATAAGGAAAATTCTTTTCCTCCTCATGTCGATGTCGGATCTTATGCTCAAAGGTTTCTAACATCTTCTCCCTATCTTCTTCATGTAGCCGCTTCATCGCAAGCTTGTGTAACTTATAGACGTCACAAAGAATCTTATTTTGTGGTTCCGTCTGATAAAAAAAACAAGCACCAAATTTTGTTTGGCCTGGCTAGAAATATTCCTGTTATTCAGACAGATGATTTGAGAGATAAAGATAAAGGAAGAATCCGAATTGACAGATATAGTCAACAATCTCTCAAAATTATTCAGAACATGGGATATGATTTAGAGACTATGCAAGGTCTCAATCAAGGCAAAGGTAGACGACTACCATTATGTGGTGATCCTTTTACCAGAAAACTCGTCATGGATTGGGATATGATCTGTCCCATATGTTTAATGACGATATACAAGAAGAATTCTCTTCTAGCTCTTCACAATTATCAGATTCAGAAGAAGTCCAATTCATTGAATCTGATATTTCTCACACCTTGTGTGTTAAAGGAGACTATTATGATGAATCTGATCAAATATTTTCAGCTTACATGGTTCAAATTGATGGTGAATCCGAGCCATTTGAGAATGATCCTTGGGCCATATTGGTTCATTCATTCTTTCATTAATATTGACATATCTGTCCTCTTAATCCCCAGCTACCAAGGTTTGGTTAAGCTGATTACTCATCTCTTCGGAGAGAAATTTTGATCTTATATCTTACCAGTTGATTAAAAAACTGGATTTATTATTTATCATATTCTCAAGACCTCTGGATAAATGTTAAATCTACTTGCTTTTCCTATCTATCATGTTCTTTCGACCTCTGCATAGATATTAATCTACTTTTCTTTGAGTTCTTACTATCATGTCCATATTACCTCTGATAGTATTGCATACTCTAAAACAGAAAGTAAGATTTAATTATCTATCATGTCCATATTACCTCTGGATAAATATAAACTATTGAGTTTAAAAGACTTGTTATGTTCATATAACCGCTGATAAGTATTTTCCGCCTCATACCTATTATTTATTTTAAAATGATAGGATCACAAAATAAATATTTTATTCATTCCTTGTGAAAACATTACAAAAATGAATGAGATAAAAGATGACAAGGAGTTCTTCTAAGGTGGAGTAGAAACATCTTGAAGCAACTTTTGTAGTTCTTCCAGTCGCTTGTCACGAGAACTCACAACCTTTTTAGTAGCTTCAGCACGTCGAGCTTCAGGGGTACAAATACGAGAAAGTCCAGCGAAACTGATTATCAGATGATCCTTGGCTTCATCAAGGGTTCTGATAGTTGATTCAGCTCCAAAGGCTTGTTCTTCTAAAATAGAGCTCTGAGTGAGGTGCAGATTCCGAGCATCGATCATCTTTTCTCTTTCAGCCTTCAAGCGAGCTAATTCAGCTTCAACTTCATGGATCTTATCATTTTTATTCTGAATATCTATGTTCAAAGCATCGTAAGCTACTCTGTGACTATGCAGTGCAGGCTTTATTCCAGCCAAAAAAAGCTTTCTCTTTGGCAACTTTCAGACTATGTTCATGAAGAGATTCATTATATGTAGTCTCCCGAGCAAGATAATCAGCCGTTAAGGCATCATATTCCTCCTGGATGAGACTTTCAACAGTCTCCCTTGATAGCTTGAGGTATTCATTGATTGGCTGTTCAAGGTCCTCTATAATTTTCTCCAATACTGCAGCTCTCCCAGCATCATCAAACATAGCAACATTCTTAATGGTCAGAGCCATCGCTGCCTTTAAAATCTCGTAACTGAGGCCCTTATTCAGGACTATTTTTATTAGGGTTGCTAGAGTTTTGTAAAAGGTCTCAGTATGAATCTCAACTAGAAGATTCATCTCTATGCTGGAGCTCGGTGTGGCAGCAATATCTAGTAGATCTCTTCTTTGGAGACCAGAAACAGATGTTGTTGGTATGACAGCCGGTTGAGATGAGGATGTTGCTGTTACTGCTGTCATGGCCAATTGATCCCTAGGAGCTTCAGGGATTATATCTCCAACACCAACAGATATCATTGGTGCAACAACAGGCTAAGATGGAATTGTTGTTGTTACTGCTGCCACAGCCAATTGATTCCCAAGAGCTTCGGGAGCAATGTCTTCAATATTTGTTACTCCAGCCGTTTCTAGAGTTCTGGTGGCGGTAATATCGGTGGATGTGGTAACAATTACGGAAGCCAGTTCAGGTTCTGGTATTGGCTCGTCAGAAGCTGGTACTGAATCAGTAGCAACAATAGAAGATGTCATTATAGCTTCTCCAGTTTTAATTGGCGATTCAAGAATGCTTTCAGCATTTTCTTCAATGGTTTGCTCCACAGGATTTTTATCGCTTCAATTGCAGTAAAATTTTCTATAGCTGCTTCTTTATTCAAATCTGGTTCTCCTCCAACAACTCTATCATCACCTACAGTGAGGCCTATTGTGGTCTTTTCTTTGTGCTGGTCTTCAGCAGGAGAGGACATTTCAGGTTGTGCTTGTTGTACCTCTAACGATGGAGGATATTCTTCTTGAAACTCCATCTCGGGTTGTTGAACTCCCTTCTCATCAGCGTCTTCTTCTTTTGAAGAAGAAGTTTCATCCTCAAATTCCTCATTTTTTCATAAATATTTTCTTCTTGAGGAGGAGACATAGGCTTTGGTGCAATGATGACATCTACAAAATAAACAAAATAAGTTAATATACAAAATTATGGTACAAAATTCCATATAGGTTTTGCATGATACCTGGAATATGTGCGTTATGTTCAAGATATGAATCATAATCGCCATGCCAATCATCATCATCAAAGTCGAGAGTCGGCTCATCTGATGGAATACGGTCTCGATCAATAGTAGATACAGCAGTAGCACCCCCTGTGACTTATGCCTTGGTTGGCAAAGATAAATGGAGTGAGGTACTAAGACATCCAGGAGACAAAAGTGTTACAGCTTCTGATCTAACTACTGGTGGAGGGGCTGAAGATCCTTCTCCTGGATGAACTGAAGAAGAACCGACAAAATGATCCCCTATAATCAAAGTGTCATCTTCTGGAGTAAGGGCTCTCGGTTTGGAAGGCCCTTTTGTGGTGGACTTCTTCTTCTTTTCTGGAGTTTTCTCTGGAAATGTAACGACTGCACTTTGTTTTCTTTTTCGGCCTTTGCCAATGATGATAGGTTCTCAGCTGGTTCCCCAACTCCTGTTGGGATAACTTCTAAATATGGATCTGGAATGCCAGTATCGTCAGAGATGTCTGCTGGTACCCTGACCTGCTCCTCAATATCTCCTTCTTTAGGCCACCTCAGACTACCCCTCATATTGTAGCCATGGGCAAAAGAACGAATTGAAGCATAAAAGTGAGCATACGTATGAAGTATACGTAGCTCTGTAGTACTAGTGGCGGTTGAGACTCTAAACATGGCACCAGTACGAGCAGCATTGAAATATCTCCAACCCCTAGCACCGTCGAGTAATTTTCCATAATGACGGAAGTTAGTAGAGGGGTTACTAACATGAAGTTGGTCATATCCAAATTGGCAAGAGAACCTACTGGGTAGATATGGTTCAAACGCACAATTATCTTCATTTCTATATATCAAGTGAGAAGGTCTGATGCATTGAAGCCATCTGAAGACTGATGATGGCAATACCGCTCTTCCTTCGACTTCATCTTCAAACTGAATGCCAAAGCAATCTGCTAGAACTTGTGGCCGAGTGCAAAAGAAGTTCCGACCATAAGAATAATTCAGAACTGCCCGGGTA
The DNA here is from genome assembly GCA_029216955.1 of Iris pallida. NCBI lineage: Eukaryota > Viridiplantae > Streptophyta > Magnoliopsida > Asparagales > Iridaceae > Iris > Iris pallida. The sequence continues at coordinate 7,419 of JANAVB010029285.1, read as the reverse complement.
TCCGCCAAAGTCGTAGCGGTCCATGTAGCTTTGCTAAATTTTTGGAGGAAGACCTCTGCATCATCACCCGGGCCTGGTGGCAATAATCTGCAGTTGTGATGCAACAGCCAGCTCATCAGATAAGTGTAGGGCATTTCTACCCTAGGGAAAACATTCCGATGAGGAACATTATTGATTAACTCCTCGTCGAAGGTCCTTAAATCTGCATTTATTCGACACACCATGGCTGATAGTAGGTTAATCCTGACTTTAGAAACCAGACGTACTGCTGGCAATAGTACACTACGGTGGATTTTGTCAACAGTACCAATACCCGGCACAACCCATCTTCTCAGCTATAAAGAAAGAAAGCCTGCCAGCAAAGCTCTCCTAGAGATTTTCTGACTACCATATCTAAGGAAGCTCAAGACTTCAGTTCCGCAAGGAATTCCCCAGTCTTTGTAGACAGATATTTATTAGGGAATTTGTAGGCAATCATCATATCCCTAATTTTGTTAGAAGGGATTGTCGAATCTATGTTGATTGCCGGAGCTTTGTTTTCCTGAAACCTTTCTTTGTCTTCCTTGGATATCTTATCCTTATGGAAGAAGAGATAAGTCGTCCACTTGTTGATGTACGCCAAATGAGATGTACTTTCATACATTATGGTACAAACCATGTAGTGACACATCAATTCCTCATATACCTCAATCAACTGAGGATTAGTCTCTCTGATTTCAGCCAGTTCTCTGTTGGAGGGAACGTATTCCTCATATGGAGCTTCCCCCATCGGCAGCTTCGAGATAAACTGTATCTCATGAAGAGCAAGGCCCATTTCGCCTTTCGGGGTGGCAAAAGTTCCAGTCGAACTCATGTATATTTCTATCAAGGCCAGAAATAGGTTTCCGTTCGAAGGAATACCCTGACTAGTGGAAGCTATCATACAAACCAATGTCTTTCAGCTCTGCTTCAAAGTTCTTCATCATCCAAATACTTATCTGGATCCAGTTTTGATTGAATGGAGTCAACCATCCCGGCAGCCTGGGGTTCGTCTGAGGATACAATACAGCAGCCCTCATAAATTCGTTGACGAACATCGAAGTTTGTACTGGTTGAATTAAACCCGAGTCTTCACTGGGATTAGCTCCTGGCATGAGGCCAAAAATAGAAGCGACACCACCATTGGGAACACTAGCAAAATACCCCATGTCATTAGCATGCTCCCTCTTGAAAACAATTCTACCTGGTCTTCCATAACTATTAGGAGTCAAATTCCACAGCATTTGTCGATGGTGGGTAGCATGGAAAAATGCTGACAAAGGATAATCTCTGTCCATATCTGGGAGATACATGGCTCTATCCCCAAATTTGAATGTCCAAGACTCCTTTTTGGGGTGTGTCTGGGACTTACAGTCAATTGCGTCCCCAAACAAGAAGGCCATTTTGCAAATTGTTGTGCATCTAGTGAAGTCAACAAATCTCCATTCATCATGGATAGCAACATCCTATCCCCTTGATCTGCTATCAGTTGTGCCCTCTCTATAGGGTATTCAGGGTTCGATTGAGGAAATTGGACATGAGATAAATCTTCCAGATAGTTCGAACCCACCATGCCAACTGACGAGCCAAAGACTTCTGCAAGAGGGTGAATTTGCAAGTCCACTGCAAAAAGAAAAGAAAATCAAGTTAGAGAAAATCTAATTTGATGTCATTTATGCAGATAAATGGATCTGAAAAGTAAAAAAGTTTTCTAAAAAAGTCTTTTGTTTTTATACAAAGTCTTTTTTATTTTTTGGGAATTTACGCTGGCATATTAGATGTGGGCGTATTTCAATTTTACGCTGGCACATTAGATGTGGGCAAATTTCAGTTTTACGCTGACACGTATAAACGTGGGCGTATTTTTGAGCTTTACGCTAACACGTATAACGTGGGCGTATTTTATCTCAATTTCTACGCTAACACGTATAACGTGGGCGTGAAACAAAAGACCTTTTTCTTCTCCGATAAAGTTCTACGGCCATAAGGGAGTACTTTACCCCTCATAGGCGGAGCTACGGCTGGGTTGGGTTGTCGGTGTGATGTTGATGATCGAACGGGAGTTTTCACATGTTCTACCGATGACGAATCAATGGCTTTCTTCCCTTTACTACTGCCGGCGGCGGACCTCTTGGGGGCCATCGAATGGAATGCAAGAGGAAGAAGAGAGTTCAAGAAGGATCGGGATTACGGGAGCAAGGAAACAAAGTAAAGTTCTTTCTCTCCCGGAAAAAAAACCCTATTTATAGGGAATTTTCAAATCGGTTCAAATTCCAGATTTTACGCCGACTATTGGATATCCCCACTTTTACACGGATGACTGTTAAGTATCTCGAATTTTACGCTGACTGGTCAAATCTTAACTTTTACGCTTCTGTTCAAAATGTTTCAAATTTTGATGAAACTTTGAAGGGGGTCTTGTAGGAACGTAAAAAGTGCTTCATAAGAATGAGTCAAAGATAAGGATCATTCCATTCAAATCGATCCACTTTACGCCAAAGAGCGGCTAATCGCTTTATGCCCGAAGCAGGCTAATCATTTTACGCCCGGGTCAAAGCTAATGATTTTACGCCCAAGACAGGCTAGCCACTTTTACGCTGGACAAAGCTGTCAAGTCTTGCATTTAATGCAAAGTCTGACATGAAGATATAATGATGGCATATATCACAGAAATCAAAGGGATTTGTTTTACACAGAGGCCCATTTGTCGTTTAGTATGTGGACTGAGCCACTTTACGCTCATAATACGGCTTCTTTTACGCACGGAGACTATACGAGTTTTTACGCTCAACGGTTGACGTGTGTGTAAGGTTTATTTGGGCTACTTTTACGCTCAAGGTTATTTAACAACCACTTTACGCGGGAAGTCTACATCAGGGCTATTGTACGCCTAGTCTACTACTTTACGCTCAGGGTATATTTGGGTTATTTTACGCCCTATCCTAATTCAGAACGTGCTTTGCCTACATGGGTTTCATGCCACATATCTCGAAGAACGTGTGTACGTGCATCCTATTCTTATTGAAATAATGGGACACGTGTCAACGTATGCTGAGGATGACTTTGGTCATGGGTGGCATTTATCAGCGTAAAGACGGAACTTTTGCTGAGTTTTTACGCATAAGAAACCAAGTCTATAAATAGACTAATTTTTCTCATATAGAGAGACAGAGAGAAATGAGAGAATACATAGAGATCAGAGCCCAAATACTTTGATTTTTTGGAGCATTCTTCTTCAACTTTTCTTCCAGAATAGAGTGAAGCAAAGCAGGAAACCATTCGGCCTCGCCATCAGTGCCCAAGTGCGTCGATACCTTTCTGGTGACTTAGTTCTTCCAATTGTTCACCTTCTAGCAGTGATCTTTATCATCATCGTATGGTCCAAGGAACAAAGTGATCATTTACAGATCAGACTTCCATAGCAATACTTCCCAGAATCAAATTTGTACTTTTTGTACTTTTTCTCGTTTTATTTTCAAAATCCGATTCCAGGTACTTTGTTAAGTGAACAAACGCTGACGGATACCATGAAGACCCTATCCTCGGTCATAATCGACCTCAAAAGTAGTATGGCCCCGTTGTCTCTATACGTGTGCATGATCTGCCAACTAATGATGAATCCAGCAGGTTGCCTCTTGCCAATCAAGCAGAACCATCCTCGTCTACTCAATCGGCTACAGGCTCCACAATGTCGGCGGAGATACAGCAGGCCATCAAGGAGCTGTATGCTCATCATGATGCCAAGGAGAAGCAAGCAACGCTCCAAAAGATGGGGATCCGGCAGCCATACCCTGCCGAGCGGGACATCGTCATCTATCCTCCCAAATACAATCCACAGACGCTTACACCTTATCAAGGGAAGGGGTCTCCCTGATAATACTTGAGGCACTTTGCCTCAGTAACGGGACACCTGCCAAAGGATGATACCCTCATGTCCAACATATTCATAGGAGCCCTGTAGGTAGTATCCTATGGGTGGTTCTGCAGTCATTCGGACGACTGCATCTCATCATTTGAAGACCCGAAGACTCGGTTCGTGGACCGATTCTACGAAGGAGGCATGGACATGACCATGTCGACCCTCATGGAAATTATCCAGAGGGAGAAAGAGCATGTCCGCACATACATCGAGCGCTTCCGCTAGGGGGCCCTCAGATTACCACCTAGTATGACCGAGACTATGCTTATGGACTCCTACCGCAAGAACGTGTTGCCCGCTATAAAATTGTGTCACAATACCCCAGTCACTACCACATTTCTAGTATGGGGTATTTTGATTATTTTGAATTTTTGGGATTTATTTGGAATTATTGTGAATTATTGAGATTTATTAGAATTTATATGATTTTTGGTATAATTTAATTAGTGACTATTCTAGACTTTGACTAGTGTTGACTTTGGAGCCTAACCTAGAAGCAAACCCTAGCCATAACTACTTGGTTAGATTATGAAACCCTAGTTTGATTTAAGTTAATCATATCCTAGTCATTAGAACCAATTTGGAAATAGGAATTTGAATAGAGATTTGATTAATGGCTTATGACTTCACAAGTCATGATTAATGACTTAAGCCCATAGCTTGTGAATTTGGCCCAAGTCCATTAGCCAACATAAAACCTAACGCTAACCCTAGCTTGGCCGGCCACATTGGGAACCCCACCTCTATTTATACTCTCTTCCATTAGGTTAGCCTCCTTTAGAAAGTTCATATTTGGAAAAAGAGGTAAATCCCATCTTTAGAAATTCCTACAAAATCCATTTTAATTCCTTTTTAATCCAAACAAGTTGCATTAGGTTCTAATTCATCTATACTTTCTCTCCATGGAAGAAAATTTCAGTGGGAGAGCAATTTGGTGGAGTTTGCTATCAAAGGAAAAATTTCTAGAAAGGGGTTTTTCTTG